>JAQGAD010000964.1:0-25445 GCA_034696625.1 Isotomurus palustris
ATCAATTGATGTATTCCCGCGACTGAGGCTGTAACTTGGAATACATCAATTGATGTAATCCCGCATCAAAGGGTTAACACACATTTTTGGCGAAGGGGGACAAGAGTTTAGATGCTTAGAAAATTGTCACCGAGTGCAGTCTACGATTTTCTTACCACAAAAGTTTGATCATTCAAAACACGAGCATTCGCGACCTTCATCGGCGGATTCAGGAATCTGTGAATACTCATCGCTTGATCCCCTATTACTCACGTGGATTTTTGACTCACATTTAATTTTAAGTTCTTAACATTAAATTCTTTGGTAGCGAGCAAACCTACGACAAGCAGTTTGTCGAAGCCAAGATAAATTCTTTACTTTAAACTACTTTAAAGTAGGAACCAACAGAACCTGGTATCCGTATACATAAACAAAAGTACATGGATACGATAGTCGGAGAAAAAGTCCTCATAAAGTGTCACATTGTCCACTCTGGTGTCCCCCACTGGTCACACGGTTTATCAATTAACACTAAAATTTGTGAGGGAGCTCTACATGACCTTTTTCCAAATATTTGCCAATTTTGGAGTCGATCTGTCTGTTGCTTCTTAAGATGAATCGCAAACATCCATACCGAATGGACAGTGACAAACTTCCGGATATCATACATTACTCTATAAGCCGGAAATTATCGGGGCTAAAAAGGGGCAGTCAAGTCACACAAAATGGCCTAACAATTTTGCAGAAAAACTACAGCATGAAAAAACGTACTTGTGCATTCTTACAATAAGGGCATTAGCAGCTGTAATGGTTATATTGGCATTGCAGTCGTAATGATTTAATAAGGTTTGCAGATAACATAGTGTTAAGCGAAGACTATTGAAGAAGAGTACGATATTTTATGCAAAGCAATTTTACCAAAATCATCTGGATTCCATCACCACTTTGAATATCTCATTGGAGCTTCCAATGAGGGAACCTGTTATGCATGGTAAGAAATGCAATGATTGTTGCTTATGCGTTTAAACATGTTCGCATTCGCCAACGAGGCCAAAGATGGGCCAACAACGACCGAAGTACAGGAAAATTTATTGACTGCAGCGTATCCTAGAATTTAAATCGAGAAGATTAGTACCTGTAAATGAAGAAAAGAATTAGTCATTTGCCAGCCGAGTATCTGATGTCACATGAGTTATTGATGGTTCAGTGCATTTCTTCCAGAGAATAGATAACCTAAAGACGAAAAGAAGGAAGCCAAGGTTAGAGAGGTTTTGAAGGCTTCTTCGCACATATTAAGTGTTGTTCCGTGATCAAATTGTTTGAACCGACTGGAATTTTAATGCTAGTCTTTTTCAAGGAAGCAAGTGGTATTAGATGACAACGAGAATTAATTTTGTAAATTGATATGATCACTTAACATTGCAATGGCAATACACAAAACATCATTTCGCACTACCATCTAATTAAGAAGCATATATCGTATTTATCGGAATAAGTACCGCTGGCCCGTTAATGTTTGTAAGGCATAAGAGTGATCGGTAGTTATTCACTTCTGGATAGCGCACATAAATATTCGCTTAAAAAACAACTCGAGTCGACTGTCATTTTGATGCCTAAATATGAAACTTACGAAACAAACTAATATGTTTCCAAGGCAACGATGTTCCAAACATTCGTACCTGGTAGAATTTTGCAGCTTTTTAAACGGTTTCATAAGGCAGGTTGTTATATTATCCACAACTGAACCGATCAATATGTTTTAAATATTGCAGATGTCGTCGTTTCATGGCATTTGTGGTGCTAAATTTATGAATTATTTAAAGTGAGTTGACACGACAAAAATTCTTGTGCTTATCCAGGACTTAAGCATATTTGATCTAATAAGCGACAAACTCAGCTGAAGCTCCATTGCAAACATAACATTATTAGTATACAATGAAGTATCAGACTAATACCAGCAGTGCAATTCTTTTCACTGTCAAACAATTAAGACACAAAACCAAAGTGTGGATTTAAAGACAGGAGTTTTGCAGTTACATGAATTGCGTATTGGGTAAATAGTTTTTTGATATTGAGATCCTCACAAAAACTTATATTCCCTAACTTAGCACATTCAAAAACGTATAATTCCTATCGCTTACTATAATCTGACATATTTGAGAAAAATAGATAATTCTGATGTTACTTAGGGGCTTTTGGATATTTCCTTCATTTCGAACATTTATGATACTCAAAATAAAAGCGTTTTTACATGTTGAACATTTCAACTATATTAGTGTACTATTTAAAAACCAACAAACTTTTTTAAATGTACGGTACAGACTATCTGTGATGATGTCAAATTGATTGAATTCCGAAAAGTAAAAAAAAAACTGAAAGTGAATGTCATAAATGTTCCAAAATCTGACTAATAATTAATGAAAATGAAGTAAATGTTCAGAATCCCCAAAAACATCGGTGACATAGGTTTCTCCATCTGATCTCAACACGCAGTAAGCGCTGGGACCAAAATTAAACTTGTACCTCTTACGTGTGTCCCAAAATCAATATTCTTGCTAACCAAACTTCGGCCATCCGTTATTGGTGAGTTTTGCATGCAGCATAAAAGCAGTGGACATTAAAGCTTCAGTATTGACTAGTGCTATGGGATTTCGACCGATCCGTATACCCTAAATAATAAGTTGTGTTCGGTTACGTGCAATATAAATTACAGGCCCAACATTTATACACGACAAAAGGCTAAATACATATACAAACAATACAAAGTAAGAGTTTCATTTAAACTTTTCTCTTAGGTTAAAATTCATTAAACTCTCGAGTCTTACTTAAGCTTCGAAACATTTGGTTCTAATTTGTAGGAAGTCGGTAAACAGACGACTTAATTTTATGGTTTTTCTGTTCTGAGCACCGGGTAAGTACAATTAAAATTAAAAATTGTATTCGCTGGAAATAGTTAACAAGAGGCTTCAATTTCAAAACATAAACTGCGCGCAAACAACCAAACTACACGGATAAGACATCGCTTTATGTCGAACGTGTATGCTTGTACAAAACTTAAGGTCTAATTGGATTGAGACCTTAATATACTATAATCAAATCGAAGAAAACAGAACCTCAACAGCTATTGGTTAAGGGTATCAAATAATATAAATCTGTTTAACTAAAGAATAAATTAGAATAAATTAATATTAAGGACAGTAATACTAGTTTTTCGAAACTAAAGAGCTGAACACCAGATTCCTCCGAAGACGACTGTAGAATCATTTTGGTGCATCCTCATCAATAGTTTTAAGACACAACAGCTAAGTAATACAAGTAAAACATAACGGCGAAATTTTTGCAGTTGCAGAAAGGAACGTATAGCAGACAGGCTTATAACTTGCAATGATACTTAATGCGATAAACACATTTTTTTATTTTGAACTTCTAACAATATTCCAAGTGCCCAGTTGCTGGACAGCTAGTTTTTGGCAAAACAATCCTGACTCACTTCCGGTGTTGCAAAATCTTATAAATGAAATTCCACCACAGTGCAGTCTTAATGTGTACCTTTACAATGCTGCAGTAAACCAGTTGAGTGGATCCTTTCCAGTTCCTATTGTGTTGCTAAATATACCTCCCACTAGCGATGGATTTACATATGCGACAATAATGTGGATGGACAGTAAACGCAAAGAATTTTCTTCCATGATATTCTTTAGATCTACATGTAGCCTAACACTTACGCAATTTTTACCAACCCAACCAGACAGAGATAATTTGCAAGACCACATTTCGAAATCCATCTATTTCGTCTTTAGTGAGCTTATTTATCGGTTT
Source organism: Isotomurus palustris (assembly GCA_034696625.1). Taxonomy (NCBI): domain Eukaryota; kingdom Metazoa; phylum Arthropoda; class Collembola; order Entomobryomorpha; family Isotomidae; genus Isotomurus; species Isotomurus palustris. The sequence continues at coordinate 3,799 of JAQGAD010000964.1, forward strand.
TCTCGAACATTTAACTCCAGGGTTTTTCATTTTCTTGTGCTTAATCATAAGCCAGAAACAATTTCGGACTCTGAGTATATATATGGATATCCTCAGTCCAATATCATCACAGTAGAGTTTGCTTTCGTGATATATTCGGATGCAGAGCTCAACATGTCTTGTGTCCAGGATTCAAATACTGCTGCCACTAAAAGAAACTTCAAATGCTATTTGATGGAGAGTATAAAACTGCCGGTGTTGGAGACCATTACAACTTACTCAAATACTGGAACATACAAGTCGTGCCAAACGAGAAGATTGAAATATTTTTTCAGCCAGAAGAAAACTTCAGAAACCCATTCAACCAAATGGGTTTACTGCGGTTTATTTTGGATCGAGTCATAATTGAAAAGGCCAATTCATCATACTCCAAATATGATCCACATAATCCTACTGCGTGTGAGTGCGTGAATGCCAAATCACGAATCGAAAACAATTTACTGTCATCTCAAGGATTGCGATTCCTCACCTGTTTTAGCAAACCAGTTCTCAGTTTTGCTCTGTACGTTAATCCATTTGATGTTGTTACATGGGTTATGCTTTCGTGCGCAATTATTTTAATGGCAGTAACCGTCAAATTAATTGTGTGTGAGAAAGACAGCAAAAGCTTCTCTCCACTTTTGCTCATGATAAGTAACATTTGTGACGACTTTGTAGCGATTCCTTCTCACATCAACAATTTAATGGCATTCAGACTCAGCATGAGCGGATGGCTTCTAACGATTACAACAGTAATCTCTGCGTATAGTGGTTTAGTCACTGTTGGCCTCACGTCCCCTCCAGACGCCGAGAGGATATTTTTCGGAACTCGTTTGCAGTTCAAATTGGACTGCAAACGAGTTCCGAAAAATATCCTCTCGGCGTCTGGAGGGGATATTTTTCGGAACTCGTTTGCAGTTCAAATTGGACTGTGGCTGCTAAAAAATGGATTGAATCTGAACCAAGTGCTGCGGAATTTCACAAAAGATATGCAAAGGTTTTGGATTATTGGAGATTATATTTAACTGGATATAAAATATATGAATCTAAAGAAAGAGCAAAATATGTGAAAGTTAATGGAGTCTATGGAGTGGACAAGCTGTTTAGGAATTCGTATCTCGAAGGCTGTTTTAGTTTACTTTCCGAACCAAAGGTTGGATTTGAGAGATTGGAGGTTTCAATGGATTTTATGAATCCTCATTACTTTTCAGTATTTAGAATTTTGACTGATTTATTACTTCGAATGAAATGGTACAAAAATATCAAATTAACAAAGCTGTCTCTAAGACTTGCAAACCTGGTTGTTCCACTTTTGTCTGAAACAAGCAGAATGTATCCGAAGTTTAAAAACAATTCTATCACTAACGCAGTGTCCAAGTTCCGTTACACAAAATCAGCAGTGGAAGCGGAGTTAATTCAGTGCGAGAAAGCAGTTTATATCGGATATGCTGACCAGTTCCTTTTGGAAATGGAGGTCCTTTCGCGGAGGTATCCTTCTAAACCTTTTTATTCTCCGGCTGACATTCTTGATATCAAACGTGCGTATATAAGTTTCCATAACTTTGGGAGATCAAAAGTTCCGTTTTACTTCAAACAAATATTAGCCTCTGGCATCATTGGGCTTGTTAAGGAACATGAGATGCATAGGAAGCATCGTGAGAGACAGAACGATTCAAAAGCTCTTCAAAATCATGTAGGAGATTTTGGTCCGCCATCACCTTTGGATTTGAATGGACCTTTGAAAACAACTTTTGTTTGCTATGCAGCTTTGATCCTCTTTGGTATATTAGGAATTATTTTAGAGATGGTGATCTATTATAGAAGAAAGTGCTTGATCTGGTATTTTATCGTAAGCCATTGGTTGTATTCGAATTATTTTAAAGCTGCCACCATCTTCAAACCACTCAATTGGGCTTACAGAACAACGCCGAATGCCTGCGCATCGGTCCGACGGGGCTTGTTTTCTGGATTCAACTCAAGAATTAAATGACGCAAGAAATCAGGGTTTGCAGTGATCTAGTGAAAGCATCGCTCAGCTTTCACCTAAGTTATGGCGCCTGCAGGCTGAACGAGGAGCAAGTTTGGGTCAACAAATAGGGACGAAATTAAACACAATTCAAATCTGCCAGCCAAATGTGGATTCTGGTGTCTATTTACATACAACGTGTGTGTAGGTGTTCAGTTTGTGGTGAATTCCATCAAATTATTTGTTACTCAGTCCAGTGTAATAGATTCCTCATGTATTTCGAACGTTTTCATATGTGTCTTAATTAACGCCTCTCTGAGAGACTCCCTTAAATGTTGGATAAAGCAACGTACTCGTCACATCGTACCTCTTTGTTTCCCTCTTGTTCCCACTGGTACGTTGTATTAAATACAGATAGGGTTTGTGTTTAAAAGTTCCTTTTTGTACTTTTCTGTATCAGTTTCCAATGTCATTTATTTACCGATTGCAACACTGTATATACTCAAATGTGGTTCATGCTTAATGATTCCTGTTCGAACAGCTGTCGAAAACAATATTTATGCATGGATTTAATAATAGTAATTAGTTGTCTTCAGTTACTTGCGTGCAATGTGAAAGAACAGCAATGCTACAAAAGGCCAAAAAATCCACGAATACTGTACTGATATACAACAATGTGTTTTATTGAATACGTATATGAGACGTATAAAAAATTTAATCTAAAACAAAGTTTGATTTCAATGGACGCAATACGTCAAGCACAGAAAATATAGCAGAAACAGCGAATTTTATTGGTTTCCACACACAATACGCATCGTTTTGAAACTATACGGATGAGAGATTTAAAAAGCATTTAGTATCTATTGACTTCAAAACAACATATTTTGCAGCCTACGCCAAGCAGTTTCTCAAAGACTTGAAAGCTTAATGAACTGACAATTGACTGAATACCGCAAGAAAAGATACGATGTCGCGATAAGTAAACAGCTCTATTTGTTTAAAATTTAATGCACGTTTTTTGGGAGTATTTGATAAATTTGCAACTGAAAGTGAATTATAAGTAGAGTTGAAGAAAGTAGTACGAGATAAACGGGAGAGGATCATTTGCATGCAAAAGGGAAGATTAATATCAATTCTGTTATGGTGGGACTTTGTATTGCAAAACCTATGCTTTGTAAGCATACAAAAACTGAATGAATTAGACAAAACTGATACAAGCTACAAATTGTAAGTGTCAATTCATATAATTATTTCCGTTTCTGTCAACCACCTCACCAACGTCTTCTCGTTGTGGTTCTTCTAGTTGAAGTTGTCGTTCTTCTAGTTGTAGTTGTCGTGAACGTCCGCAAAGATACTCCCAACTCTATACATGTTTTGTACAGATCCGAGCCCTCAGGGAATCTAAAACGTTCACTGAACAAGATTAGAATCTCGTGCAGAAGGCGCTACAATGGCACTAATCATACCTGTATGTTTCTGTGCCATGATGGGGTGGAGGTTTATTCCGACAAGAAACGCAATTCGCCCCGTCACATACCAACTTGTCATCCCCATTAAGTATGAAATTTTGTGGGTCATCGGTGGAAGGAGCGCAGTATTTAACGTTGACTCCTGCGTCATTGTCGCTGAAACCAAGGAGATCCCTTTTGACTTTCTCTAAGTCGGCGCTTGATGTAAGTTTGTCTTTGATGAGGTCCCACTCAGCTTGCCACTCGGTTTTGCTCCTGGCGTCCCTACCGTTCGCCATTTTATATGGAAACAACTTCCTGATCTTTGTAAACGCCAACGTTTGTCGCCCATTAGCATTGCAAGAATCTCCTTCATTTGTTGCCCAATTTCCAATTATTTTCGTTGTCCACGTCTTTAGTGACCTGTAAAGCGCCGCTCCCTCTTTGAGTTGTGAAGGTTGTTCTTCTACTGCTGCCTGCATTATATCACGAAATCAGTTACGTTACGTCGAATATAGCGTTAATTTTACATCTGATACCTTAAGGTTGCAAGCTTCATGGAGAACGGCGTTTGCTGGCGATATTTCGCTACAGCTGACACATTTATTTAATTTCACGTCACACACAAGCTTCGAGTCTTCCTCGTACTCGCAGAATCCGTAGTGTGCTGTGCGTGGAAGCATTGGGTACATCTGAGAATATATTTAAGCGTAATATAAACAGGGAATAAATGGCGTTAAAAGTAGCTTAAGTACCTTTGACTTGTAGAATGTGAAGTGCCGGGCCACATGCATGATGTGCCAGAAGAGATCGTTTTCATTGGCATTGAAAGAGGAGGGTACGCGTAGGGAACTGAAGTACGCCCACTGAAGGGTGGCATCTGCAGGGACGTCACAGAATTCGTTCTTTCCAAGTCTATCAGCTCGTCCCATGCTACCCCAAAGGTCAGAATACCACCTATGCCACATGAGGACGAGGTGTTTGGCAGAGTAAATGTTGTCGTACGGCAGAATGCTGTCGGCGCAATCCACGCTGAGGGCAAGAAAAATAAGAATTCGAAACATACTGAAATGCGACGATGGTAAGGATAACTGTGGTGTCAGTAATGGATAATGAGATTAGTCTAGTCAGGAAATAAAAATGCCAGGCTAGAATTAATTATTGTTCATTGTTGTTTGGCCTACTGACCATCACACGTTTCATTATTGAAGCTTATGTGGTTTGCTAGAAGGTCATTGCCATTATACCTTAAGCAATATTCCAAGCTAAGAGATCATAAGTTCAACTGAACCTTGGGACATCAGGAATCAATGTGTATTTGAACGCGGAAGGACAAATCATGAATTTCTCATCTTTGAATTTCCTGTATACATGATATTGTGATACCCTGACGACAGAGGATACCATATGTTGTAAATAAGAGAACTTGCATGTTTCCTGCTGTGAAGTCTCAGTTTTGAAAAATGCAGACTTTACACTTACAGACTTCAGTGCATTTACATGAACCGAAGAGGTTTCCTCCGCTGCACCTTCAAACTCTCCTTTCAACTGTTCACTCGCCTATTCAAAATGGTTTCCTGCTCCGCAACCTTGTCAGTAAGTTCCAAAGGAATAGTAGAGAAAATTATTCGCATCTTCGAACTGAATTGCTGGATCTCCGTCTTTACGCTTCTGTTTTTTTAGTTTTAGTAAATTTCAAATGCAAATGAAATTACTGAAATGAATCAGTGAACATTGTGAGAAAATAGAAAGAATACAATTAATCGAAAAAGCTGCAAATGATTACACATGAAATAATAATCATTGTACTTAATTATTGTCTTCCTGTATAGGAAAATCCATGCCAAATTAAGCATCATCGAATACATGAAATAATGACTAATGCCGCAAAACCCAATCCTGCCGTTCCATCATCCACAAGGTAAAAATTAATTGTACACTTTTAAAGACCTTAATGTCGCACAGCTGAATATGGACATGATGAGAGCAACATCTTACACCAACTTGTGTTAAAACTACGAATTAACACTGATCCCCTCAGGGAACTTCAAAAGTCCTTTTGAACCTCGTAGAAAACCGTTAGTATCTAACAAGAATTGTTGTACATTATTAAATTATGCTATGACTACGGCTATGACTTCCCCACAGTAAAGGCAGTCAGGTTGTTGTTACCGTTTCTATGTTTATTAATTAATGTTGTTAGTTTCCAGGTTGGTGTAGTTGTGGTTCTTGCAGATTAAATGCCACATTTATCCCGAATTGTGGAAGAACATTTGCCTTTAACACAATACTTCAATTTATCATCAAAATGCTCTCCCTTTGGACATTCACGTCTTCTTACTATACTCCCATTTTGACATCGAAAGTAAAAGTGACAGTCATTCGGATCGGGATGCCCTCCATATTTTTTGTTCGGACATTCAAATTTCTCCACTTTGCAACCCGGGTCTTTCGGTTTGAGTGGCTTTGCTCCGGGAATTTTGCCCGGACATCTACCAGGAACGCACATATCTCCATTGAAATGTTGGTCGTCCCCACATTTCAACCGCACCATTATATCTTTTGAGTAGCATATCCAAAAGTACTGGCAGTTATTTGGATCTGCATATTCATCGGTGTCCCCATTTCCGTCGTAATGTGGACACTGAAATTCATCAGTTTTAGGCGGTGTACTTGTGGTAGTCGTCGCTACGGTTGTCGTTGTTGGAATTTCTGTTGTCCCTTCACAGTCCCTAACTGAATTTGGACAACTGCCTTCGACACATTCGCCTCCTTCAAAATGCTCTCCGTCGTCACACTGGTCTCTTCTTAATATGTAACCAAACTCGCATGTGAAATAGAAGTTGCAGTCGTTGGGATCCGGGTGCCTGCTTCCATAATTTAAGTCTGGACAGGCAAATGTTACCATTGGACACTCAGTGGGTTTCGGATCAAGGGGTCGCGCCCCGGGAATTCGATTTGGACATTCACCTTGATCGCACTCTTCCCCGTTGAAGTACCAGTCGCCGTTGCAATCGTACCTCACCATTAAATCCTCGGAGTAGCAGATCCAAAAATACTGACAGTCATTGGGATCCGGGTATTCATTTAGGTATCCATTCCCGTTGTCTTGTGGACACTGAAATTCGCCCATGCCAGGCGGTCTGCTTGCAGTTGCCGATGTGGTTGGTGAATTAATTGCAAATTTTCGCCCAGCCGGAATCCGCCTGATCTCTTCTTCGCAAATACACTTAAGGATATTTGCATCAAAACAACAGTATGTGGGACACGAAAACTTCAGCATCAATTTCTGGCTCGGCATTTGCGTACAAAGATAATAAATGCTGGTGCTAAAAACAACCAAAGCCCATTTTGCTATGATTTTATTGGGACATTGAACAATTTTGTAATCAATGTATAATTCTAATTTTTAGCTAATTACCATTCTTCTGCGTTATTGGGTTTTGAATTTAGCTCGCATTTTTTCACCATTAAGGTTATCTTGGGGTCTTCCAGCTTACCATTTTTACCTGCGTATACTCCACAAATCAATATCTGTCGAAATTGAAATAATTCATTAGTTAATAAAACAATTATTTATGACATGAATCAATTAAAATTCTCTCTCTGCATTGAATATTTCTGTTTCTTACCGATAAAACATTCACAAGCAAAATCATGTTTGAATTTAAACAACAAAAACTAAAGAGTGTTTAACAGTAACATATTCATCGAACATTTCCCGTTCAGAAATGAGTTTTTAGTTTGATGCGAACAAATTAGAAATCGATTGAATAAGAAAGTTAACTTTGTTCATTAATAATTTTAGCAACAATGGATTAAAAGGTGAACGCTTTCTATCATTCGTATTGTCAGACATTAAATGATTGAGTAAGTAATTTAACATTTGCTTAACATTGTGCAATAAGAAACTCGGACGAATAGCTAGAACCTTAAGGTAATCACACACTCATACTCAGTTAACCACGGTCAACGGTCTTCTGATCCTTCTGAGACCAATGCAAGAAAAGCCAACATCCACACATTTGACGCTTGTTGTACGAATGGTACACTTTAAAAAAGAGATCATTGGAAGTGCTTGCTAGATCTAGTTCCACGAAAGTCTTTCTCCACAGATATAAGCATATGTAGTAACAACAGTGACCACAAATACCGCTAAGTAAATGTGAACTGTGTATAATGTATATTTCGGTATCTGTTTTCGGCCAACATTTTGATCAAATAGAGTACAGAACAATAGACTTAAATTATAATAAGAATTCCTTGCTTATGAGATTAAGTGGACATCTGTAAAATAAACTTTAAAACTCACAAGCCAGTTCCTTCAATAAATTAATAGTACACTCAGATTTATGTGTAGACTAAACAAGCATGCATATCGGTCAATACTAACTAAAGCGTACACAAAACTGCCTCGGGATTCCAAAGTACTCAATTACAGACATGTAGACGCTGGTATTCATTAGCTTGTTCATTATAAATTAAATTATTGCCTCATTTCCTTGGTCTTAATGAAATGGCGTTTTCTTCATAATAATGAAATAATAGCGGAAAAATATTGGCAACTATATATATAATATCGCCAAATACTCAGTCTAAAAGTCTCAATCATCAGTAATACAGGAAGCAGGCAAGTAAGCGGTTAATGTGTATTTGTGAATCAAACTTTGTTGTGAGATGATGTGTGAAAGGAATGAATAATAGGTGGGTTCTATCGGTTAGAACTAAAGCATCTCCTCTTGTTGGTTCATCAAACCGCATCACATGCAATAATTTGGGAAAGGTTTGAAATGAATACCAGCGGACACGTGCTGACCTTGTAATTCTTTTCGGCCCAGGTATTTGGGAATGTAGAAGCGGGAATTTAGAGGCATTTAATTTATTTGTCAACCAGTTCGTCGTGTTTTCCGTTTTTTCTACTTTTTGCTCGACAACTACAAAATCATAAAACCTGAAACTCTGGAATCAAATTCCCAGTAAACCAAAACTGCATGCATCCCTCAATTGCTTATTGGTTTCAGTAAATTAAATTTTATTATGTGACTACGTAAGTCCCAAAGTTTTAATCTCAACCGAACTCTATTTTTAGTAACTCGCTGCGAAAGGAAAATGTTGTAACTGGAAATCATTATAGTTATTGTCATGCTTGTAATCTTAAAAGTTCTTTGCTTCTTTTAATATGCTCCATTTTGAAATGAATCTAAGGCTTTCTGCAAATTCTGTCGCTGTTCATGCCAATCTTTGTCTGCTTCAAAATGTGTTCAATTTACTGTATATTTCAAATATTTTGAAAGCAATATGTCGTCACATTGAGAATCTGCAAGCAATATCAACTACATGGACTTTTACTATCAACTTGGCGCATTTTTTTGCTTTCTCGTTTGACTGAAACTAGTTTTTCTTTCAGTGTTGAAGAAAACCAACGCTACATTGCAAATTTATATTCAAAATACACAAGATAGTTTTTTAATTTCTAGATTAATTTCAGTGTTTGCTAAGTCAAACCTTCAGAATACCAATGTAGACAGCACTTTCAATCCAATATTAAGATTGTACCATAATTAAGATTAGGAGATATCTTTTAAATATTTGCAACTCCATGATATTCCTTTTTTCCAAATTCTTACGCATACTTGATGTTTTTCATGCTGTGAATTAATGAAAGTATTTTCACAAACAACAACACTTTTGACGAAAACATTGCTTCTAATTGTTTACAAGTAAAACCTTTATTATAGCCAAAACATTAAGTCCAGTTTTAATCTAAATATTTCCAACATGAACGATTTTTGTTGTTCATCAAATTGCTTCCAATTTATCGCAGTCGGCTTCTCAATCACCCTTTTATAGAATTGGTATTAATTTCGTCACTTCTCGCTCGTTCTCGCACTTCCATTGTGCTCTCAATAATCGCCACAGCTTTCGCAGTTTCCACTCTCTACACGTGCAGTTTCAACTTCTGCTGAATCCGTGCCGTGATGAAATAATCGGACACTTGGCATTAGGCATTATGGGAGCAGGGCTTTTTGGGGAAATCCTTTCCATCTTTGCTGCTGTGAAGTTGTGGAATGTAATTCCAATGCCCACGTATCTCGTAGCACCTATAGTTTCAATTGCAATCCCAATATTCACCCATATTTGTTTCCCAGAAATGGTTCACTTCAACAGGGACTCCATATGGCACCTTAGGAACGTTGGGTTGTATTATTTGGCTAGAGGCATCAACAGAAAGTACACAATAAGGACAATTAAGTCGTTTAAACCACTTTTGTTCCATACAGCTTTACGAGAATTCAAGTTCTTTTGCATGGACACAGGTTGCAAGTGTACCTATTGGGACATTGGGAGTTGATGTTCTACAACGCATCAAACTTTCTAATCTCCATACCCTCTAATATGATACAGTAGTCTTGCGTAATATTGTTGTTAACTAACTAAATATATTTGCATGCATAAAAAGTCAAAACACGAAACAATTGGATACTTTTGCATTTTTTAAAGAAGTGTAAGGGAACATTTTGACATTAAGCATCACTAGAAGAGACAGCTACTCATTTGATACCACGTGCAAACGTTGAGAAAATAAAAAGTTTCTGAGTTGGTCATCCTATATGTTATGACACAATTACGTGTGATCCAAAATAATAAATAAATCATGAGACACTTGACTTCATTAAGTCCGCAAGAAAACCACTCTAAGCCAATCTGATTAATATACAAAAATTACTTGAAGCTTTACAGGTGCCTCATCTCATACAGTATGATCCTGATTTTAATCGGTTGGAGTAATCTGCAAATTATAAAGGATTGGCAGACTACGACTCCTTCCAAAATTGACCCAGGTCGCTAAGAGTAATCCTAAATCTTAGGATTTGTTATTTGTGTATTCTTCTAAAATCGTGTTGTGTGACGGGAATGAGATTAAATTACTATTCTGAAAGGAAATTCGATCATTAATTAATTAATTTAGTATTGTATTTTCACAAAAAAACAACACTGTTGACGAAAACATCGCTTCTTATTGTTTATAACTAAAACCTTCATTATAGCCAAAAAATTGAGTCCAGTTTTAATCTAAATATTTCCTACATGAACGAGTAATTCTCGCGTTCCAATAAACACAACACAACGAATTTCCTGTTCAAATATCAGAGTCTGCAGTTGTTTTACTAAATTTGAAAGTACAACTACCAAAGGTCTTTTGGTTATCAATATTTTCACGAATTACATGTTGTGATGATTCATGAATAATTGGAAAAGCATTTTCTGGGTCGCTGTGTTAACAGTGGATCAGAAAAGCGATTACAAGTACTTTTTAATCAATCCCATGAAAACAGGAAAATTAACTTGTTCATTCGTAAATAAACTGTATTGAAGATTCTTAATCAGCCTAAACTTTCATTCATTTCCTTCAACACAATAACTCCGTGCGATTAGCCTTCTACTTTGAAAAATAACAACACAATTGGTATTCAAGATATCCCTAGATTACTTCCTGATACATTTGCTTCCTTAATCTGATACAAGCTCTCCGACATTCTGTGTAAAAGTTCATTTTGTGTTTCGTTGCTTCATCTTGTATTCTTGGAAAGAGTTAACACAGGTGAGAAAAAATGTCAGTAGAACAGCGAATCAAAGCTTTACAAGCCACCAACATCTTCAATTGCATTCTTTGGAAGTATCCCATCGGTTGGAATGAGATAAAAGGAAAAATGTACTTTCTTTCTGCAAAAGATGGACTAAAATTTTATTTATCTCATCTCAGTTTTGTTTCTGGACTGGCTGCAGTCTCCTTAACTTTATTTGTCTCGCTTGTTCAACTGATTCGTCCGCAAATTTCCTTATCCTTCGTGGAAGGATTTGTAATTTTCGTCACATTTATAACTGTAGCGTTCAACTGCTTTACAACTTACTCGTGGACATCGCGCAGTCACATCGCTTTAACGGTCAATAGTCATTTGAATTTCCGGATAAAGCTGCTACGCTTATTTCATTTAAGTAAGGGAAATGTGTCCAATTTAACTTGTTATGCTAAACTCTGTTTATTAAAAGTGCAATTGTTTTGAAATATTTTGTTTCAGAGCCGTGTAAAAAACCAGACATTGCTGCAGTTGTCATGAAATTTGGAGTACATTTTGCGTTGTTGGCCGTCGTAATCGGATACATTCCTTACATCACGCTGAATTACGATCCGCTTTACTTAGTGCTAAAAATTTTGAAGCCACACTCTAACAGGCTTAAGCTTCGTTACTTAATTCGTTTAACAGCGCAGTTTATTCCTATTCTTGATTTGTTACGAACACTCTGGTTGACATTGGTTATTGCGACAGTTTACATAGAAATCGTCAAAGACTGTCTTGCTGTAATTTCGCGTTTCAATTGCAGCTTAAATAACCCGTATTCATTTCGCAAATTTCACTCACAATACACTCAATTCCAACTTCATGTAAATCCATGCCGTGACGAAATATTTGGGAACTTAAGCTCGGCAATAATGGGTGCTGGGCTTTGTGAAGAAATTCTTGCAATTTTTGCAGCAGTGAGGTTGTGGAAAATAATTCCTATGCCAATTTATCTTCTAGCGCCTGCTGCTTCTATTGCCATTCCTGGGTTCACACACATTTGTTTTCCAGACATTGTGGATATCAATGAAAACTCTGTAAGGCATCTTAGGGATATTGGTACTTTTTATTCAGTTCGGACTACCAACAGAAAATATACAATAAGGACAATGAAGTCACTGAAACCAATATTATTTAATACAGCTATTGGGGATTTCAAGTTATTCTCCATGGACAAAAGTTCAAAGTGCACTTTTTGTGCGCTGATGATCTATCACGCTTCCAACTTCTTGATCTCAATCCCAACCAGTGCGATGGAATAAGTTTAAGGAGTTGCAGTTCAAGCTAAATTTGCCGTTCTGGCCTATAATTACTAAATTTACTGTCAAGCAAATCAATAAAATTTTCTTACGCTCAATTTAAAATTTTTCTCACAGTTGTAAGTTGAAAACTGACGGAGGAGTAGTAGTAAAATTGAGCAGTAGTGGAATTAACATGATACCTTATGGAACCTCCCCCTGACAATGGTTATCAAAAAGGTTATGGACTATGGCCCCTTAACTCCAAAAATTACACTCCAGTTTGAAATGCCTGCATTTCAATTTTTATTCGCAGATACCTGACATTAGGTTTAAAACATCTGAATGTGAACCTAAAGAAGTTTGTTACTTCATACATACCTTCCTCTGGTCAATCCAATTTCAAGGAGAATGACATGAACCGTTTTCTTCGCCTTTCCTCTCAAGGGTCTTGGCGATACATGAATAGCATTTCTAAAGTATGGACTTTTAATTTTAAATGGATTCTTGGATATCCTCTAAATGTTCTTGCCCTTACTTTATAAAACAGAATATTTTGTTTTTTTTACAAATGATTTTAGGTAAATAATAAGCAACCACCATCATCAGATACATGAAGAAACCCGTTTGAATAGACGTACTCAGAGACAACGGAGAAACAAGTACAAATTTGTAGATCTGAATTTGTTTTCTCGTATTTTTCCATCGCTTCAAATAGTAATGCGATTTATTTTATTTTCGAATTTTCTGGTACACTCCAACTTCTATAAGCAGCTTAATATTTTTTCCAACTTTATATTTCCGAATTCACTTAAGCTACATTGTACCGTTATGGCAGCTCAGGTCAATTGCAAGGTTTCATTCCGTGTTACTTTCCGTTCCCCTTTAGTTTCTATTCCGTTACTTTTCATTCTATCCTTCCAATTCCTTTACTTTTCGTTCCTTTACTTTTCATACCGATTACCACTAATTTTGACCCAATCACACCCTCTCGAAGTAGTGGGGGTGATCAGTAGTGTTCCAATTTTATGTTCAACCTTTAAGGTACAATTTCCCACTAGTTTCTCATTTTGCCCCTGTCACACCCCCTGAGAGATCAATGGGGGTGGTGAAATGTCAATCAAGTTCCGCACCCACAACCCCCTGTGGCCCCTGTGTGCATGTGTATGGTAGTACTTGGGGTGGTGGTAGTCCACGTTGATTTAGTGCGACGCAATTGAATTCACTTGCCGAGGGGTGGGGCCGAAAATTTTGCCCCCACTATTGACACTTGATATACAACGATCATGAGCTGGAGATCATTCTTGGTTCCTACGACATTAGAGGGTGGTCGGGGGTCATTGGGGGTGGTCAGGGAGGGGTGGTTAAGTGTCGGAACCAAAAATGATCTCCAGTGTATGATCGGTGCATATCCGAGTTCAGAAGTAGGGGTAAGATTTTTTGGACGGACGGACAGGACGCACAGGACGGACGGAAATGGCATTCCCATAGAGCAGTTCCTGCTCAATAAAATAATCAGCTGTCAGAAAGTTTTCTAAATTAAAATAAACTTTCATTTGTCTCTCATTTCTAAAAACGTCATGAAAATCTATTAATTTGCAAGGTAAATACTTTCTCCACTGGTCGGAAAAACTTCAAAAAAAGTAATTGAATAAATAACAACGGTAGTCATAGAACGTAATTTCATTCCGATTAAAATTTAAGAACGGGTCACACACTTTGAATCTAAAGCGTTGAATGTTGTCTCATTCGTCAAAGACACCGTTAGACGGATCCCCGAGACCTTGGGGGAAAATAATCAATTTTAACGTGTAATTTTAGGTTGTTTAATTCTTTTTCTATGAAAATTATGATACTATGAGCAAGAAGAACTTCACGAACAGCTGAACACTCTGTTTAGATCCGTTTCGAGGCTATCTATCTCCCTCTGTACGTGAGAAGGCCATCGGCGCATCAGCTGTGCTAGCAATATTCTTCACAATCCGAGACGGTTTAGAATAATTAGTTAATTTCCAACGCATCCCATCCCTGTGCCTGGATTTGAGTCATACATGTCCAGAAATAATGCCGCCAATACTCGACACAGTTCCGATTCAGATTCCGTACAATGAACATGCATTGTTGAGTAATTGCAAAATTCGTTCGTGATTCATGTTCAGTCAAAAATGGCAGAATGGACAATGAAGATAGAATAGAATGTTGACGTAAAAGAAAAGAGGTCCCTGGAATTTATTTACAATGGACAAGACACCAAATGGCTTATTGATAAAGATTCAATAATTTTAGTTTTGCTACATGAATAAAGATACCCGATTAAGGTTTTACTCAAAAACATGAAGCTAGAAAAACTACGCCCGTCCAGGATACAAACACTGAATAGGTAAAAGGTTTTTAGATGCAGATAAAATCCAAGCACACATGTAAAAGACCCTGCAAAACAGCCACGAACAGTCCACGTGATATATTGTTCTATCATTCATGTGGTGCCACACTTCCAGAAAAATCTATATGCTTTTGTTGACGTAGAAACGCACTTAAATTTTAATGATTCCATATATACTCCTAAACACGAGCGTCAACTCTTAGGCAATTGCGTTCACACAAAAATATCTGATGTAGACATCCCAACTTTGAACAAACCAGCAAGAAAAATCTCAAATACAATGCTTTATTTTATTCAGATGACATAAATTGAGTGTTTGGCACGAAAAAGCAGGTTTCAAAGCCATGGCGACATTTAGGGCACTGAATCTGACGAATAGGTCCTGAATATCTGTTCACGGTGGCCAAAATCTATGCAACTGCATATACTAATCCATTCATTGCTTCCAAAATAAAAATCTAATTCCCAGGTAAAGCAAGACATGATTGGCCGATGTAACTTTACTATTGCTAGTGTACATTTTTTGCATGAACTGAATCCTTAAAAAAGCACAACTGCATGAAGTCAGGCGAAAATGTCATTATGAATGTATAAAGTCAACTAAATACACTCTTATCACCAATGTACTGCATATAAGTATGACCCTCTTTTAGCTTTGAAATCATCAAGACTTTGTAACTTTGAACTTTTTGTGTCCAAATGTACATAACCATTAAGATTTTATGAATAGGATCGTCAAGTGCTTACAAGAATCCTGCAGCTAGAAGGTTAGAATAGCATTGACTGTGTAGTCCATTACAGCTTCATAAAATGTTGCAACTGTGCAAGTTTGAAATGTGAACATGCTTGCCATCGTATATCCAACAGTTCTGAAAGATCGAATGCTTTTGTACCTCACTGAGCGTTTACTAGGACACGCTGACCTCCAAAACCTACAAAGATTTGTGCATACCTCATGGCTCTTTGCAGCTTGAGGGAGAGTAGATGCAACTAAAGTCTGAACTACAATAACCATCATTACCACG
Source organism: Isotomurus palustris (assembly GCA_034696625.1). Taxonomy (NCBI): domain Eukaryota; kingdom Metazoa; phylum Arthropoda; class Collembola; order Entomobryomorpha; family Isotomidae; genus Isotomurus; species Isotomurus palustris. The sequence continues at coordinate 19,499 of JAQGAD010000964.1, forward strand.
AACAGATAAAATATTACAGGCATTTTGTGGAAGCATTTAAGAAGTAAATAGTTATATGTGACGTCCACACCGAACCCAGGGAAAAGCAGAAAGAAGGTACACAAATCTAAGCTCTTGTTAGCTAGAGTGAAGAAGTAAGCAGAAAGTTTGTACAGCTGGAGATCGGTCATGCCGTCAAAAATTTTGCTTGACAATTTCTTCTCAATTGCAGCCAAGTTTCGCTTTTGAAGTTTGTTTGATTTTTCATTTCTGTCAAGAAAACTTGATACATTGGTAGAATCAAGTTTTGTTCGAATAAGATGTGACGTCTTGTACAGTTCCAAGTGCGTGTAAATAGACTTAGTGTGTTGTATCGTAGTCACAAGTATCAAACATACTGCTGCTGCAGTAGAAAGTAACTCTAACAATACTGCTACCAACAGAATTTCGCGAAGAACGAGAATACCGTAAGAACCATTTTGAACCAGAATCAGAAATCCAGGGTCAATGTTCATATACAACATTATAGGAGAACATCCTGTGACAAACAAAATTGCTAGCCCCACGAAGTTCATCACTATTCCCAAAATGTCTACAGTATCTTTCCACTCGACAGGTTTCTTTGAAGTCTGATTGGCTATAAATGTAGATAAGTGTTATTACAGTGTCCAAAAAGTTGAAAAAGTGAAAAATAGTTATATACCATGAATGTGCTTCTCCAGGAGAATGATGTAATTAAATCCGTTGACGAAGTCCTTTCCGACTTTCATAAAATTTATAAATATTGGAATTGAAACTAAACTTCCGCAAACGAATATTATTAGTATAGAAATCTGAACCATGTTCACATTGTTTTTATTTATTCCAAACAACAGCTGTCCAAAAACAAATATTGGGATTCCAAGTGCATACAAAATAGTCACACCGATCGAAACTATTCTCAACAATGATGGGCGATTCACAGCCACCTGCAGTTGGGATTTTTGCAAGTCCCAAGTTACGGGTGTCGAGTGATGCATCTTTTCAAGGATAGTGAAATAACGAGAAAACCCTTTCCATGCCCACTCAGAGTAAGCCATCTTGCATACACAAGAATTGAATGCTTTTAGTATTGTATTCTGAGAGCCTGCTGCGGAATGTAAATGTTGACTAATAATGTTGGCCTAAGTTAAAATTGCTTTTAATACTATGCGTTTCTACCAAACTCAAATATTTCTACATCTATACCGGTTTTTTGTATTATAAAATGTACAAATGAATTTTGAAATCAAACAACTACAACAAGATCCAATGTCATGCAGAAGAAATATTTTAACAATTAATAGAAACATGATTAATGCAAATAATAAACCTTCATACACCGCAACACAGACTTATGTGTATGGTCTCCTGTTCAAAGCTGTTCTGACTAATACTAGCATCCCCAGCAACACTTGCGAAAACCAGTAGACTCATACATAGCTTAACTTGCAGAACCTCGGGTACCATCACCCGGCTATAGCCTCTACGTGGCATGAAGTTTTTAAATTTTATTTTCGTATGTCCACTCAAAAGTCGCAGAATGGACAATGAAGATAGAACGATGTCGTAAAAGAAGAGGTCCCTGGAATTTATTTACAATGGAAAAGACTCCGAATGGCTTATTCATAAAGATTCAGTTATTTTGGTATTAAAGATACCCCAAGTTATAACGCAAAAACACGAAGCAAGAAGAACTACGCCCGTCCTGAATACAAACACTGAATAGATAAAAACATTTTACACGCGAATAAAATCCAAGCACATGTCCATTAAATTATGCAATATACTTTACGAAACAGTCATGAACAGTCAATGTAATTTTAGTTCCAGCAGTCAGTTGGTGCCAGGCTTTCAGAAAAATCTACATATCTTTGTTGACGTACGAGCGCACATAAATTTTAATGATTCCATATAAACTCGTAAACACGAGCGTCAACTCTTAGGCAAATGTGTTCACACAAAACATCTGATGAAGCATTCCCAACGCAGAACAAATCAACAAGACAATGTTCTCAAATACAGTAATTTATTTTATTACGATAACTTTAATTATTTTCTATTGATTATAACAGCTTATTTCTCCCCACTTTCCTCCTCGCATAATCCTTATCACTCGTATGTGTGAACTTCTTCGCTCAGTCTAATCTCACTTACTCGCTCCTCCTAACACGGCTACACTGACTGAAAGTGGAATTGACTTTCACAACGCTACTGCACACGACAAGGACTGACCAACAACAATTGCATTTCCCACCAGGCAAACTGACACGACCTATCACCTTGTCAAGTGCCGTGAACTAATATTTAGGACACAAATATTACCACCTCAACTCCATAGATTTTGAAAGAATAGATTAAGTACAGTAAAAAATGAGCGTGAAGGTTAAAAGGAACAGTTGCAATTGAGTGTGAGCCTCTTCATTCAACCTTTTCTACCCTCAAGATTTCAAATCTCATTGAGAGTTCAGAAGTTTGCGGAAGCGGATGATTAAGAGGAGATTGCTTTGGTATAACAGTTTAGTGGGAGAGTGAGGGGAGTTTCCAGCACAGACGGCGCCTTCCCTCCTCCAGTTCTGTTTGCAGGCTTTCCATCTCCTCCCGCAGGTGAGCCATCATTTGCCATCGTCTGGAATTCAAATCTTGTTCACTTTCTGACGCAGTTTAGTATCGTCCGTTCACTTCACACTAACACCCCCTCTGTCTTGTCTCTTCAGGTTTATGATGTGTTTCAAATCCGGAGTGATAATTAATATAATTATAACCGCAAATTAGTTTAGACTGGAGTAAGTTTAAAGGCTGGTTTTGCACTTTAATTTGAATCAACGATGTCATAATCTCCATAACATATTCGTGGCTAACATTATAAACTGGTTCGCACAATATTTGACTGAAATTACTTAGCTTGTCTCCCAAAAGTGGAGAATTAAGCTCAGAAATCAACATGCTGTAGTACTTTGAGGTAACCACCACTGATACAAAAATCCAAGCTACAATTAACAACCGGAGCCACATGACTTTCTTCAACACTGCAAGTAAGACTACGGGTTCTTCTGTGAGGTTACTAAAGTAAAGTAAAGTCTTAAACTAAAAAAATTAAATATATTCGAAGCCCTACATTGCATTTCAAAGATATCTTAAACGACATTATTTTCTACCAACGACTTTCCTTTTCTGTAGTGATATCAGAAGATGTTAGTTTGGGTCTTGGGAAAAACTTTTTTCTAAGTCCATCAAGTGTCTGTTTCTTGCAGACAAATTCAATAGAACATAGGACTCCATTTGTATGAACCAGGAAATAAACCAGATCCCAAATGAAGTGAATATCAAATGCATTTCTCTTCAGCAGTTTTTCGAATATTACTAAGCTTAGAATTACTCCAGTAACACAGAAGAGTCTTGCAAACGTAAATAACCTGTGAAAGCAAAAACATAGTTAAAATTAAATGTTAAAGGACGAAACTAACAACAGAGCTGCGTAGCTTACATTTGAGACTTTGTAATCGTTCTGCTCGAACTTATCAATGAACTTTGTCTCAAACGTTGAAAGATCACAACGCCAGTTCCAATCGAAAGTGAAAGTGTTATGATCAGTATAAGTATCATCACCACTTTGTTGTAAGTTCGAAGTACCGCATTATTGAATCCACTTTCAAGAAAACGAAAAGTTTGAAGTGAAACAAATCAATCATGGCTTAAATCCTCTGTACTAAATCATGTTGCTCACGTTAAATGCAGCAGAATCTGGAGTGATGTTATCAGAAGTGCAACACTCCAGCAGCTTATGGTAGAAATGATGACAGGTTTGAAGTCCCTCCATTCAGTGGGTTTGATTTCTGGCTGAAGTTTCCTGTTGAACAAGAATTCATGTCAGCTGCAATTCATCGACTAAAGGTATAAAGATTTTTGTTTTACATCTTGATAAAGTAAGTAAGTTTCATTCTTCTACTAAAAGTTGGAGTTGCAATGTCTCAACGAATTCACTTTATGAAGGGATCAACGGAAAGCTTACTTTTACTTTATTTCAGTCAACAAATGCTTTATAGAAATTTAAATCAGTGTTTTACTGATCTGTCAAATAAAATCCAGATGTTTTAAACTTAACATAATAAAGAATCACTTTTAACTAACATACAAGCTGTTTACAGTTTTTAACATTTACTGCTGTCAAGTGATAAAGCATCAAACGAAAAGTCGGATCTTTTTTACTTCCCAAATTAGAAATGGTTTATTAGTTCATATGCAAAATTTAACTTTTTCTTGCAACAACAAACTGAGATACGTTTAGTGAAACATCACATCATTCAACTAGGAACACTCTTTGTAGTTCGTTGTTAATTTTACATAAGCCGTGATAGTATTATTTCTTACGTGAAGGTCAAAAGCAGATGTCCATTTAGGTTCAAAACATTCACAAGATAGCCGTATGACAAAAAGGTGTGAACTAGAACTAGTTAAAAATACAAATTTAAAACCGGCATTGTTGTTAAAGGTTGAAGTCATTCCAAAAACATACCCAGTGCCGCATGTAAAGTAGGTGTTTCAAAGCTAAAATGGATCTGCGCTATCGCAAATCCTAAAGCGCATGAGGCGTGGAGATAATAAATGAAAACAGAGACGAGAAATGAGAATTGAATCCATCCGTGAATACTCAGATGGTCCCTTAATATCAAGTAAACGGCGATAGACACGCCTAAAAATATCGACGAGATTGAACTGTACACAAGTTCCCGAATTCCGGGATTAACCTTAAAATTTAAGAAAGACTTATCAGAGGCCAAAGGCATAAAAAATAAGTTGAATTCTCAAATTCTCACCACTATCTTTACAACTTCTTCAACACAGAAACCCAGAACTAGCGAAAAACTGGAATTGTTTGGATTAAAATATTTGTCGACACAATAATCCTGAAGATGGGCTAAGGCATAATAGCTTCGATTCACTTCCGTTGATCCGTCCTCGCGAATAAGGAATGCAGTTCTGTCAAAATTTGCACGTTCATGTTTCTATTCATACAAGCGGATGTAATATAAGAAATACCCACTCTTTAAAATAGCCCTGCTTTTTGCAAAGGTTGTGAGGTTTCTGGAAGACTAATCTGGAGAATTTGAATGAAATTGAAGCAGACGGAGAATCAGTTGATGCCTTTTTCATCCACAACTGCGCTAAGCTTTCTCCAGTCTCGTTTGAAATTCCACAACCGTAAGAATTATTTCCTTGGTGAACGACGGATTCCGATTCTGAACAACATTTCCTCGCGCAAGAATTATCAGTGGAACAGTCGGGATTGCAAACTAGAATCTCTAATTCTTCTTGGAGGTTAATACTTAAACGCAAATGAGTAAGTAGATTTATTCTCTCAAACAAAGTCGGGCATAATGTCCTTACCTGTATATGCAGTACGACTGATTGAAGTAAACTACATTTCTTCCGTTAATATAAGCAGCCCCATTCTCATCAAACCAAACTCCAGACAGATTTGTTGAACCTAGATGAAACGGAATTTGAGATTAAATACAAGCAAAATAAATCAACGACTACAAATTTACTTGAATTAACAAAACCTTGAATATACTGAGAAGGAGATGGTGAGTATTTCAGTTTCATAATATCAATCATATCGGCTTCACACTGGAGACTGGAGCAATAATAGGGAACATTTAATTTATTTTCACATTAATAAAACAATTCTGTAGGTTTTTTATTTGCTCTTTAACTTAATTTGATACCTTTCAACAAATTGGCTCTGAAGTTGACCTTTGTTATTCATCGTTCCCAAATGTAAATTGTTGTTCCTTGGATTACAAGTCCTTTCGGACTTAAGTTGCTCCCAATCACAGCACAAATTCAAGTTTTCTATTTCTGTTTGCATTCTTAAATTTTGATATAATTGTGTGATAGTGTCTGCTCTGGTACTACTGTAGGTCAGTAAGATTAGGTAAATGATTTG
>JAQGAD010000965.1:0-25423 GCA_034696625.1 Isotomurus palustris
AAGTTTGAACCGTATCGTATGATGATCCCCTATGCGTGAACAACGCCAAGTCGGCTTAGCGAGCAAAGCCAAAGCGATTTCAAATTCAGAGATTGATCTGATTTTGGTTGAAGACTCTCTCCCCTCTCCCTTCTTTTGGGCTTCCCAGGAACATAACTGTAATTCTCTTGAAGTTTCAGTCAAGTCAGGAAGACCAACATCTGCTTTCCCTGAAGATTCGTCCCTTGTGAGAAATACTCGGAATCATTCCCGATTCTGTTGGCTGCCCCTCAACTAGAGAGGAGAGTGAAGATTTCGTTCCGGAAATTGGGAAAGTGAGAGAAAAGAGGTGTCAAGGAATGATTGATGGGTGTTCGGAATTACTCCGGAAAGAAACATTAGTATTAGGGGGAATTACGGGGAAGCAATGAGGTTGACGTAGCCCCAAGTTCCCCACATATTTCTTCTAACAAACTTCTAGCAATTACAAGCATACCATTCGTATAATATCAGTAAACTAAATTCCAATGAATATGGCCCAATAAATTCAGTCGAATTTCACACAAAATCCTGTTTAGTAGTACTTATTGTTAGCTTGTTTTGATTTGTTCCTTATTTTACATGGTTAATTATTGTGTGCGACTTTGCGAGTGCATCTGCAGTAAGTAGCAGTTGCAACGAGAATGAAAAACTAGATGTAAGTACGTTGTAACATGCAGATCAGTGATCTTTCTTTACGAAACCTGTAACTTAAGGGAAATATTTCATCAGCTTTCATCACCATTTTTCATCGTGAATGAACGCATCGTTCAGTAATTGTAGTCTTCATTATTAATGATCGAAACAAAAACAAGAGAGTAATTGAGGGTTTGTTGGTGGTTGATGATGCGGTAGTATTTATTTCTTGAGATTAGAGAAGAAAGGACATGAAACATTTTTGGGTTGGGTGTTTGAGAGCGTTAGTAAGTAGCTGATGCCACAGAGTCAGTTGCATTTTGTGTGATGATTTTCTGTGGTATTTTGACTGGACGACTTATAATCAGAATAATCGCATTTATGACGTCTGTAAAATATAAATATGGATAAATCTGCATGCAGCCTTGCTGTTGAGTAAGTTTTGTGTAACTTTGAAACGACGGAATTAATCGAAGTATATAGTTAAGCTTGTTCTGAATGAAACAAAAGTGATAATGAAAGTTGTACACATTACACACAATTTTTAAGGAGTAAAAGAAAAATGCTGCGGATTGTTAGCGAGTCGCGAATGGAATGATGAAATCCTCATTACAATTTCAGCTTTCATGCTTTTACTTACTGCGTCTCAAGAAGCAGGTCAATATTCTCTGACGATACACTCGTTGTTCTCAAGTTATAGTAAAAGGAATCTCATTGCATGCGGAGATGCTAAGGAAGACTTAATAAGCCATAATTAAACTTGAGGATAACAACATCTGAATTCACACTATTTATGATGCAACAAAAGGGTGAAACATTCGCTTAGGGAGGGACAAATTAAGAGAACTGATCTGCCTGCCTGAAAGTAGACGATAAATACTCTCTTAGGACTGAATAACTTTGATAGAAACTTCCAGGAACTTAGATCGCAATAACCTCACGTGTTAGTTAAAAGGAATACTAATACTTTGAATCGGATGCCGAAACCTTGAAACCGAGTTGTTTGTTGGGATAAAAAATATCTCTGACATTTGAAAAGTAATGCATATAGATCTATGATTACAGATTTGATTGAACTGCGTCACATTTGTTTGTTCTGTGCTCTGTTGACTTAGTCTTAGCACAATAAATTCATTGCGTCTGAAGTTTATAACATGCCGTTTAATTTAAATGTTTTGATAGTAAAATATTCTGTAGTCGAAGTAGCCACGAGTTGGTGTCAGTAGAATTATATTTGCATTTAATGGGGGAAATGCTGACTTACTCTACTCGCAATCTTACAAAGGTCATGGATGCTGTAAGATGTAACTTCATGTTATGTTTTTCACTTGATGTGTTGTTATTACATTATTTCAGAACTTGAATAGGATTATAAATAAATAGAGGTTCCATTCATTTACTTCTGTTATTGTGACTCGACTAATAATTTTGATTGCATAAGTTATGAATCACCTTTATATTTTTGCATTCGCAGTCACTAGGGCATACTGAACGTGCGTGCTTCAGTTGAGATACAGAAAGGAAGTTACATAAAAAGCATGCAAGGAACTTGTTAAAATGAGTGTTTTTTTCTTGGGACAGTTTCCCCGAAATTTCTCATGAAATTGGATGTGTTCATGTGTCGTACATGCATGAAGGGAGTATAATTGTGTACTAGACGTCCAAGGTAGGGTGCAGTACTTTGAGATAAGTGGAAGAATCATGACGGAAAGTAGTGATCAAAGACCTCTTGAATCCGTCGAAAGTCTGGCTGATATGAAACTACATTGTTTCATTAAGTGCTGAAGTACTTTACTGGGGTCACGCCAAACTTGAGAGATGCTGGTCATTCATAGAATGAACCGTCTTCGTAAGGTTTACCATGAGACATCAAATAATTGAGTTCAAACTACGACGTAAATGAATAATTAAGACGGAGTTTGTGTTCCCTATTTTTACTACTATCACGGCAGTTTCCTTTAACCGAATCTTAAAGGGAATATTCTGCAAAGATGTCGTAAGAAAGAGCACATGTAGGAATGGGGAAATGGGATTCGTGGTTGCATGAAAGAAGGTAGTCTCTGAGATGATCCATTGATTCTTGCGTCAGTGATCATTCGAACCATTTTTTACACACTGCATGAGTGAGTTTTTTATGATGGAGACTTGGTGACTTGCCTAAATTGCCAATGTACACAAAGGCCTTCTTATTCAATGAGGGCGACAGATTGTCCTTTGTAGTCTGGCTTGTGTCAAATGTCACCAAGCTTTTTAAAGGTCGGTGCGTAGTTTTCCATTTTATCTCAGTGAATGTAGGCTACAATAAAATTATCAAGCGATGACAGTTGAATGACTGATTCATGATGGGAATTACTCGTAATTTATGTAGTTTCTCTTTTACGCTAGACACTACAGAAGAAATCACTAAAAATTTAGAGTTTAGAATTCAATAATATGAGTCTAGTCACTTGATGTGGTTTTTGGTTGTACCCGAGCGAATCATGTTCATGCGTTTTCTTGCTTCATTCATTTTTTTAGATGAACATTTCATTCAAATACCAATTCAAGCTCAGCGTCTTTTCAATGAAGCACTTAATGTGTGTGACACTTTATTTATGAGTTCACTACATTGTGCACTTGGACAGTGCATTGAGTAAGGATTATTTAGTACTATAACAATGCTCGGTTCGTAATTTTGATTATATGTAGGTAGCTCGGCACTATTTTCTGAGTTCTATTGCACAGAACATAGTTGTAACGCGAGGCTGACTTCTAATAAAATACCACATTGCTAGATTTTATGACACGTTTTCACCGGAATATTGAGTCCTCAATAAAATACAATCACATTCAAAAGTAGATATTCGTTAGCTTTGATTCTTGGTACACGTTGAAACCCAGGTACTAGAGGTGGTCAGGTGTACAGGAGTGAGTACGGTATCTATTTAATCTCTCCACTAACGAACGATTTAAACGAACAAGAACTACATACTTCCTTTTCTGATCCGACTTATTCTTCGAGGCATTACGTAGGGTCAGTGATGTGTTACTGGACTAATGTTGGAAAAACGAGAGCGATATCTCACTTCGTTGTTATCAACGAAATCCGCTCCACTCCTAAACCAAGATGGTATTATTAAATACTGAAATATCTTGGCAAAATGATAAAGTGATTGAATATCTTACTCATTCATCGACCAATTGCGGCTAGGTGGAGTTCTTCGACTTGAAGGGTCTAAGGGAGTCTGCCTGCCTACAGATGCTTCTGCGCGCTGCTGGTATAACGGAGGTGTAACATATCCCGGAACAACGGGCTTATCCTGAACACCATTCGGTTGAGAGTTTGAAGGTGCACTTCCTCCAAATGGAGCGTTCTCCAGGACAATCTTAACGGCACGTATGAATAGGATTTGCAGCCCGTATTGCAAAATCAGAGCTCCGAATCCCTTGTAAAGACCAGAGAATCCCTCCTCGTCAACTGTAGTTCTCAGACAGTCGAGGACTCCTCCGTAAGATGTAAGAATTGGAGTTACTTCAAATCCATTTTCAAGGCTATCGATGATAGTTCGAGTTCCTTGTAAATGAAGTCTGCAAAAGATATAAACCATTTTTGAATCTTAGTTTTGTCCTGTGCAATGTGACATTTCGAAATTAATAACGAACCTATTTAAAATAGTCTCTAAAGGAAATAAGATAATATCAGCTGCCATATTTCCAATTAGAGATGCCGTTAACTCCGTGTAGTAGGAGAGATTCATGTCTCGCGATAAAGCTCCCTGAAAAACAAAGTGAAGTTATTTTACTAACTATATAGTTTTAGTTTTAAATGCTATAAAACAATCTAAAATGTCCAGACTTACCTGTTTTCTCTCTTTACTTTCTCGGACACGTCGGATAGTAGATACAGATGCAGACTTGACACCAGTATATATTAAGTAAGACAGTACTCCATGTGCCACTGTGGGAACAATGAGAACATGAAGAGGGACTAGTCTTCCAGTACTTGGCCATGATAACAGTCTCCAAAATCCTTCACGAAATACGTCAAAGAAACCAGCAGTTTCGCTTGCAACATCACTTTGAACCGTCTCGACAAGACTTGCAGAGTAAAACGGAGTGATAACAGCAACACTAAGGGTTTTGAGCAGCATGTGCTGCATAAACGCCTTTAGGGTACTGTGCCTTGATATTTCTCTGGAGATAAAAGGTTATTAGTAATGAGCTGGAGTGGTGGGAATTTTACGAATTAATTGATATATTACAAAACTCACTTTGGCCATGGCGTCACCTTACTCGTAACGTCTTCAACAGCCAAAGCCATGCCTCTTACAACAAGAGTACTTCCCAAGCCTTTCCATAGCACAGCAATCCCTTGACGCTGACAAATATGAAATACTGGGTTGACCATCGTCAGAGGAAATAGGTGGTAACGCCTTGACTGAGTATGCACCTACATTATCAAATGAGATAGTCATTCATTAAGCAGATACATATAATCTGTGTAGTGTGTGCATCAACAATGCGTGTAGCACTTAATAATTCCATAACATGCCAAAACATTTACCTGACATTGTCTTTTAAGGACTAGAAAAGGATGGCTCAAAAGATTTTCAGCAACGATTGCCACCAATCCAGCACCTTTAGCTGCCACACTCTGGTACGTCTGGTCTGTAATATTTTAAGTCCCAAGCACACATCTTTAAACACGTAATTGAAGTACTATTACTAAGGTTAATTAAACAACGAACTGAGAGCAGTATCATTAGTATAGAAGTTTGAGAGGTATAATATCATCAGATCAAAGTCAGTTAGTGAGTCAGTGATTAGTGGATTAGTTAGTGAGGAGAGTACCATCACCAAATTATTATCGAGAAAGATAAAAATGAGTTTAAGTAATTAGTTAACCATATAAACTAAACAAGAATTAATGTACAACAAGAGATCTCAAACATTGTTAAGCTGCGGGCGTGAAGATTGTTGCCAAATGCATGCAGCTGAAATTAGACACAAAAGATAGATAGATAGTTAAATAGCAAGAACACCACCACCTACCTCCTTCTGGCTGTTCGTTCCTACCATTCATTTTTAAATTAAAATCTTCAGATTCATTCATCAAACAATATTGAATTAACTTACAAGTCACTACAAAATGAAATAGAAAATAATTAAATGAATATTGTTTGTCATAACTGGACAATTACAAATACTGAAACTCAATGTGAGATTAAAAATGAGGTAAAATCGTGATTTCTTGTGTACAAGTCGACTCGTCCAGCTTAACTGTACTTTGGGAGTTAACAAGAGATTTGAAGAAAGAACAACCTTCAGGAGACTCCGTGGGAGAAACGCCCGGCGGAGAGTGAAAGCTTAGGTTAAAATTCCTAGTGGAAGGTCGTGAAGAGTGTCCACCTTCAGAAGAATACGAGTCTCCTCCGCTAACAAATCCTGCAGGGTACGACCCATGACTTGGTAATCTTGGACTGTAAGATATTCCGTGGCCTTGCAGATTGTATGGCGATGTCGCCCTGTTACCACCGTAGTACTCGGCTCCTGCTCCAGCTCTTGACGGGACGCGTGCCGTAGGTGGAGGATGGACAATTCCTCCTACATCCTCTGGAGGAATCACTCCACTATCACCCTGATCGTAGTAGCTGTAAGCAGGCCCTCCTCCGATCGTAAATCCAGGAGCACCTCTGCTTCGTTGATGATAATCACTTAATCCGGCCATAGTTGCACTAGAAACTCCCGCAGTTGTTGTTCTTCCTGAAGTATTTATTTGTGGAACTCGTGCACGTCTATCACTTCCCGTACTATTTCTTCTGTCTCTGGGATTGAATTGTTGTTGTTGCACTTGACTCTGTCGAGGAAGAGTACTGCTCCCTTGAGTTGGATACGGGTAACCGTGATATGGAGGACTGTTAATGGGCCTGAAGTTGTAGTCTAAGTTGATAAGCTCAACCTCGAGGTCTGCGTCTTCTAGATCGTCGTTTTCGTCAACTGGTCGGTGATGGTTGGAGGGGCCCTCGTCTGTCTCCAAGTTGACGTCGGCGTTGAAAAAGCCGTAAATTTTGGACAAAATGGGTTGGCCCTTGACAGGCCAATCCTCCGGGTAATCTCTCTTCGTTCTATTTACAAAACAATGTAAGTAAACAGTAGTAAACACACACCCTAGGAAATAATACGGAGAATCAATAACACTCCCGTCTTCACGGCGGAGGTAAATAAAAAACTTACCACTCTTGACTTTCACAAAGCAAGGTGTGTGTTGGTTGATGGAGCGTTTACCGATGAATTTATGGCAGTGATGGAGTTGATTAGTAATTAAATGATGGGGATGAAAGAAGCAATTACATAAGTGAAGGAGGAAAGGGCAGGGGAAGGAAGGAGTGTGGAATCTGTGGAGTGTTCTATAGTTGTCACTTTTACACTTCCCTCTTCATCTTTCTCCACTTTGTTCACACGCTCTATCTTTCCCCGTCTCTACACTTTCCCTTTCCATCCGCTCTACTTCTGTACTACACTTCATATTTCCATTTTGTCTGGAATTTTTAGACATGTCAACATCAGATTCCAATTTTGACTGGTTAGCAGTATTATGTACAGGTGCTAAGCGAAACGATGACAGTTACGTGATGGCAAGTGTGAAGATAATACAACACTCCAGTTTTTGAAGTGGTTTGCACTTTGGTACTGATGGCATGTTGAGTCCTTCAGCTAATTTTTTCTGTGCCTTTGCTATTCATGCATGTAATTGGACAATATGTTACTTGTGGTGTGCAGCTGAGATGAAAAACCAACTTAATATGCAGTTGAGACTTTGAGACATGTTTAAGGCAACTTCGCGTACTAAATAATAATGAACTGACTGGCTGACTTGCATACAGCCTACAATTAAACGATTACTTGAGTTTTTATGTGTCGTGATAGTATTAGTTTCATCCTAATGAGTAATTTGAGCTTTACTTTTGAACATGAATGTACTAAATTGTGAGTTATTCTTCTCCTTCATCTTCTGTGGTTTCTTGGCCTCCTTCTGCAGGTGGAGCATCTGCAGGAGCTTCTTCAGCGGCTGGAGGAGCTTCTTCAGTTGCTGCAGGTGCCTCAGTCTCTGCAGGCGGGGCGGCGTCAGCAGGAGCTGAAGTGTCAGCAGGAGGAGCCTCAGGTGGTGCTTCGGGTGCCGCTGCAGATGCTTCAGGAGCAGAAGGAGCTTCTGGAGGAGCACTTGCTGCTGGTGGAGCGGCGGCAGCTGGTGCTGGAGCATCAGTTGCAGCTGGTGCTTCTTCCTTTACTTCGTCTTTGGGTGGATCTGTGTTTTAAAAGTTTTAATCATGATTCATGCGTGTAAGTTCTTCGTTCTAAAACTAAACTCATCCTAAAACATACCGTCAAGATTTAGATCTAATCCAGTAAGATCCAAGGTGGAGAAGTTAATATCAGGATTAATGGATTGTTTAGAAACATCTTGATCGACATCTTTCTCCTCAACCTCCCTGTATTCTTCGAAAGCATTGACACCTCTCTCCTTGATTTCCTGTTTTTAAAAGTATCTATTAGTTTACGCCTAAAAAGAATAGTTTCATTTGCTAGTACATCTCTCAGAGACTCGAAGAAGGTGCGTTCTCCCTTCAGTGCTTCGTTGGTTGCCACATGATGACGAATCTTGATACGATGAGCATCGAACTTATCCATTTGAGTGATATCTGGAAACCCTGCAGCAGTGACTTTGGCATTTTCTTCTTCTCGGATTCTCTTCATGTCAGTTTCCTTCTTGTCCGCGTCCCTCTTTCTCAACCTGTTCTCCCTGTGTCGCACTTCAATGAACTTTTCTCTGCGGACTTCACGCTCTAACATTGCTGCAAAAGCTGGTCTAAAATTGACAACAAAGCGGAAGTGATTTTAATATCTTATGCGAAAGATAATTCAAAAAGCTCACGATATTACTTATCGCTCTTAGCCGATTCTCCCATCGACTGCGTGTGTTGTACAAGGATAACATCTCCACGAAGTGTTCCTGCGGCGATGTATTTCCCACCATCAGCAGCACACACTGCCGTTAACGCTTTTCGGCGAGTTACCTACACACGAATTCTGTGCATCACATTCTTGTCCGTCGAGTAATTATTCATAGAAATTAAATACTTCGAATTCCATAACAGGTGTTATTCCCTTTCGAAGTAAGTCAAACCATTCCAGACATCCATCAGCTCTGCACGCTACAAAACTGCAGGGTCGAGTTGGTAGCCAATTCGCGTCGTAATACTTGGATCGCTGTTGCAAACATAATTATACTGTTGCATTGCAATTTCATTAAGTTGGACAACGTGAGGAAACTAAGTTTTACCGAAACTGGACTCCACATTATTTGGGATTCTCGACAGTCCTCAGCGAAAAGTTTTATCTGATAATCTCCAACAGTTATGAAGTTCTTGATGAACATGGGATTTCGGCGCATCACTCGAACTGGACCTCCATGAGCTTTGTACAAGTGAAGAAGTCTTTCTTGTGGAGACTTTCCTTTCTTCATGAAAATCATCACATTTCCTAAGACAAGTCGACAGTTAAAGAGACAATAATTGAAGGTTTGCGATATCTAACATATCCTCAAACCTCGTTCTGTTCCTGTCAGGAATTTTGTGGGCAGCGTAAGTTCATATTCTAAACAAGTAGCGCCTTGAGCTTTCTCTGGTCTGCATAAACCTTTTTCAGGGTCACACCACGTGGAGTCCAAGACCTCGGTGATCTTCCTTTCATCCCACCAAATGACCTTTCAAAGATGAAAGCAGATCACTTAGATTTCTACAGAATTCGAACTAGAAAGAATTATTTTTTAGTTTATTACTTGTCCGTCCAATCCACAAGACATAAACTCTGTTCCAGACTTGCTGTTAATCCACACGGCAGAAGTGCAAACATCTTGATGACTTATCTCAAATGGCGAAACATTTTGCGGTTCTGCCCCGACTCTATTGTCCCAGGTGGCAACCTAAGATAGCACATTTTTACCAAATTCGAAATTTTGATTTCCAAATAGCGTTTCATGTTTCTGTCGTACTTGTCCGGTGAATAAGGATCCGCAAATGCTGTGTAGGTCTTTCGGATGGTAACGAATGTCGGTAATGATACTGTCAGCCTTAATCATCGCCTCAGGCCTGGAGGGGATCTCGACTTCCCAGAAAAAAGCTCTTCCTGCTTGAAATCTCAAAGATGGGTCGAATTCAAACGGACAGTGAGCAACAGCCATCCGCCCAACATTGTCTGGAGCAAATACTATCCGACTAACTCGACATGGTCGCGGAGTTTGACGAGGGAATTTATACGCTATTCTGGCGTGAGGAACCATGTCCTTTCCATCAAAGATATTCTTACAGACTTTATACCGTTTTCGGTAAAAGTTCATCGTATTGTTGTACTTGATAAGCTCTGTCATTTCCTGAAAACAAATGCAGTTGCTTTACTTAGTATTAATAACTTGTTGTGAATATATTTCCATTATATTATAATATGGCTTACGTCTTCCAGCGATGTAAATGCATCCTGGAAAGAATCTTCCATCTCCAGTTTTTTAAGATGTTTCTCAACTTGCTCCGGATCTGCATTATTTACATACTTCGGCCAACCTCCTTCGAAGTGATTTACAGAAAAATCTTTGAACTCCGTCCGAGTTGTGTTCATCTGTAACGGTTATGGTATCAAGTTAAAGTTAATAAACCGTACAGCATAATTTTAATTTACACATATCTCTGTTATAATACCGGAGATAAAACAAAGTCTGAAGCAGCCTGGACTTCCTTATCCAACTTGGTTTTGCGGAGAACAATATTCCGGTATTTCTTCAAGGGCTTCACGTTTGCGTGAATCCGATGATGATCCTCCAGGCATTGTGGTTGTCGTCCAAAGTCCTGTCTCCATTTCAAGTACGAGAACTTCAACTTGCTTTCAATGTCGTCGGCTGGAGGTGGTGCAGGAACATCTGGAAGTGGGACTGGTTCTTCGTCTGGCATAGCTGTTCAGTAGCCCACTCGCTCTCTAGTAAATATCTCCTCCACCTTACAAAAGAATTCAACAATCAAAGCCAGAAAGCCACCGAGATAATTGGCTGTTAATTTTCAGGTACATGAAAGGTCCGTACAATTTCTTGCCCTCGGATCTCGAGTCTATGCGTTTTTGGAGCCTCCTTGCAATTTCCATGCTAACCTTCAGGGCTTCCAAGATCTCTGACAATGCCCAGGAAATAAGACATAGCGGAAATCACATGCATCTCTGGATAAAACAAAATTAAGTCCCGCTTGATTTATTTCTGCATACCTTTCTCATATTAAATTATCGATACAACAAGCCGTAAGCATACAAAGGTCTCAAGCTGAAAGGCGAGTACCAACACCTGTACTACTTATACGCATGGACTTCATATTATACCCGTATCATTAGCAACTATTGATCTATTAAACCGTTGTTTGTAGTACACGCGGACGGAACTTCTTGAGACAGAGCACCGAGGCTGTTCTTTAACAGTTCGGGTATAAATCGACTGCCATTATTCGGATTAGATTTTAAAGATGGCTAAAGGTTCGAAAAAGAAAAAGAACAAGGAGCAGCAAGCGACAGACGCTGCTGCGTCTCTACTAGCTGAGTTGGAGAAATCAGTCGGCATCGGAGATGACGAGGAGGAAGAAGCAAGTGAGAATGAAGAGATGGAGGGAGGAGATTCTGGAACAGATTCCAAGAAGGGGAAGAAAGGCAAGAAGGGGAAAGGTGGGAGCAAAGGTAGCAAGCGAAAGGGAAAAGGTAAAAAGGGAAAGAAAGGGAAAAAGAAGAAAGGAAAAGGAGCTGAAGCAGAGGAAACAGATACGAAACCAAAATACACTCAAAAAGACATTGACGATTATTTGAAAAAGAAAGAAAAAGAAAAGAAGAAGAGAAAGGAGAAAAAACTCGTACGTGCTTGTGTCTATTTGTAAATTAATAAATTATTAACATTAAACTTGTTAATAATAAATTGCAGGTAGATAAAATGCAGGAAATGATTTCTATTGTTCGTCCTGAAGACGAACGGTGGACAGTAAGGAAGCTTGCTCCCTTGTACGAATTCCTGAGAAATCCAGTAGTTCAGGTCGTAACAGTTTTCTTGAAAAAGCCAGAGTCGGGGGAGAAAGATTTATTTTGGAAAGACTACGAAGTCGATGATGATACGAGATTGGCTTCTTCAACTGGTGACCTGGAGTTGTTGGGACAGGTGGGAGTTTCCGTTGAAGAACAGAAGGAGGAAGAGGAGGAGGTGGAGGAAGACGCAGAAATGGAGGAAGAAGATGATGAGGAAGAGGAGGATGAAGAAGAAATGGACGGAGATGGTGAAGAAGAAGAAGGGGACGAAGAGGAAGAAGAAGAGACCCAAGGTGCAGCCAAAGTAGCCAAGAAAAGTCTAAAGCCTACGAGGAGTCTGTTGATTAGGAAGATGATGGCCCATGAACAGAATGAATTTAGAAATAGCGAACTCATTGTCGTAAATGATGTCATTCCAAACAAAGCTTCGGATATATTCTTCTTTGTCAAGCTGAAGCAGACAATCGTAGACAAGGATAACTTTTTCCAGGATGTTTTGTTTGGAAATCTTCCTGGAGGATATTTGTCTTCATTGCATTCGTTGCTTTCTTATGTCTACTCTCCGATGTTTTATCAGCCGAATGTTCTTCCAGAGAGTAACATTATACTATTGAGATTTTTGATTCATGATAATTATTTTTATTGAGTTATGTGCTAATTCCTCCCGGTATGTTAATTCACAGGCATTAAGAATGAGTTTTACGCGAGTATCGACAGTGTGATGAGTTCACTAACAGAGACATACAATCGACTGCAATGCCAAACTGTTCTGTATGTGCCTAAGGAAGCCACGGCCCAGCCAATCGACGTTGCTTCAAGAGATAAGGAACTGTGTGCTCGTCTTGAAGCAGCGATGGTTCATTGGATAAGACAGATTAAGGAGGTCGTGATGAATCAGAGCATGACAGATCACAATTTCTGGGCAGGACCACTTGACGAAATCGCATTTTGGAAAAGCCGAAGTTTGTATAAAAAATGCAAAAGCTAACTTTTCATTATGCGATTCTATGGTAAATCTTTTGTGTCTTTTTGACTACAGGGGATGACTTGGCTGGACTTGCTGCTCAAATTAAAAGTCAAGAGGTGCGTACAGTGAAGCAAATCATGGCGATTATCAAGTCACCGTTCGTTACAAACTTTGAAATCGTTTCTTCAGAAATTCTGGGAGCGTCGGAAGAAGCTATAAGCAATCTACAGTACTTAGAAGTAATTGTTGAACCGTGTACAATTCTACACGAGTCCAAAGTAAAAGACATTCCTGAGCAGCTACCTCGTCTTTTGGAGCTCGTGCGAGAAATTTGGTTGACTTCACGCTTCTATAACACGCTAGAGCGGCTGAATGGACTGTTAAGAAAAGTTAGCAACGAAATAATTGGTCACTGCGTCCAGGAGATCAACGTTGACAGAGTTTTTAGTGGGCACATAGACTCTTCTGAAGCTGCTATCAATGAATGCATTAACTGCTGCAAGCAATGGAAAGACGCTTACTTCGCTGCAGAAAGATATCATCACCAGAACTCCCCCTACTTGTCATGGCTGTTGGAATATGACCACATCCTTTCTCATGTTGATGCTTTCATTCATCGACTGCAAGATTTGTTGGAAATCTGCACGTGCCAGCGTCTTTATGCTAGAAGAGTCGAGGGGAACCAGTTACCTCTGCCAACGTATCCGGGACCAAAAGGTCCACAAATGACAAGGGTTATGCAAGAAGTAGAGAAGAAGCTGGACAAGAACTTGAAGCAGATTTATCAGTGCAGGCACCTGATTTTGGACGTGAAGAACATAAAGTGGCACGACCACATGGTCTCTTTCAAGTCATCGATTAGAGATATCGAAATGATGATTCAAAACGTCCTGTTCCAAGCATTCGACGCCTGTGTTACTCTTGCAGATGGAATAGAGATTCTTGAAACATTCTACGCTTTCTATAACAGAGACATTATAACTAGAGCTTATGACAAACTTATAGTCAAACTCTACAAGCTATTTGAAGACGAAACCAATAGAGTTCGAAGTCTGTTCATAAACTACATCGTTCCAACTCCTCCCTCTCATCCACAACTAGCAGAGCGTGGTGCATGGTCTGTCTACCTGGAGAGGTGGCTCAACAAAGAGCTGAGCCTTTTGGAAGCTGCACCTTGGCTTCCAGAATGTGGATATGGAGATGACAAAAAAGAGCAAGCTGTTGTTCTCTCGAAAACTTTGTCGGACTTCGTTGAAAAATTGTTCCGAGAATGGGTGAAAGCTTTGGGAAATAAAGACCTCGAGCCTCGACTGGATATCCCTCTCATGGCTAGAAGCACTGTCAAGTTCGGAATGATAGAAGTAAACTTCGACACGATGCTTGCAAGGCTCATGATTGAAGCGGATATATGGTCCAGATTAGGATTTGAGATCCCAGAAGTTCTACTTGGAGTTTACTGGCAACGAGACCGGCTGTATAAGATGCGAGAAACGGTGCTATTGGTAGTGCA
The DNA here is from genome assembly GCA_034696625.1 of Isotomurus palustris. Classification (NCBI taxonomy): domain Eukaryota; kingdom Metazoa; phylum Arthropoda; class Collembola; order Entomobryomorpha; family Isotomidae; genus Isotomurus; species Isotomurus palustris. The sequence goes on from JAQGAD010000965.1 coordinate 14,211, forward strand.
AGACTACAATGATATTGTATCTGGACTGACAGCAGAAGAACGGAACCTGTTCAAGGAGCGAATTAAACTAATCAATCGAAAAGTATATCCTGGAATTACGAAGTTAACTTGGGCTTCCGATGTGTCTGATTCTTACGTAAATGACTGCCGTCTTGGAGCCGGCAAAGTACAAGCATTCATTAATGATTATAAAGCAGCTAATTTGAAGATTGCGAAGATAGCCAACACAATGAGTAATCTGCTACTGGTCAAGGTAGACCAGAAGCGATCCTACGAAAGAAGTGAATTCAACGATTTCCAGCATAAACATAGGAGCAAAGCTGTTTTGAAAATAGCCAAATTATACAGGAAGATAACTGTTGTGTTGCGTTCAGTCTTTGAAATGTTCAAAGAAGATGGACCAGAAGTAAAGGTTCAGTGGTTAAAGTACTTGAAGAAAATTGATGGAATTGTTGAAGAAGCCATTTGCCTGAATGTTAGACGCTCGTTGGAACTTTTGCATCGTGTGGTTCACGGAGATGTTCGAGGTCCTCCTGTCCCCATTCTGAAGCTGGATGTGGTTTTGGACTCGAAGAACAAACTTGGATTCAGCCCACCTCTGCCCGTCATGGAGGACATGATTCTTGGAATTTATCGAAGAATATGTATTTCACTGCAGCCTTTCCCCAGAGTTATTCAGTTTCTCAGTGATCCAGAAATCGTTGTGGATTCATTCAGTAGAGCCATAGCCAAAGACAAGGTAGCTCGAAGTATTCAAGGTCGAGTTTCCGACGGAGTAAGGAATTGTGTGGCTGAAATACACAAATATCTCCAGACATGGGAACCTTATAAAGATGTGTGGGAGATTGATAAAGACGAATTCATGATAAGATATGAGAAACAGAATCCAAGCCCTCAGTCATATGAAACCGACATTGCTAGATATTTTGAAGTCAATGATGCTGTTCAAGGCTGTGAAAGTGTAGTGACCATCGTGTTCGGTATTTTGGACTGCCTTCCCCTCAAACAAACTATCGCAGAACATTGTCGACAATGGCAAGAGAGGTTACAAGCTAGTTTGAAGTTGAAGCTAGAAGCATTAGCAGTAGCAGCAGCAGCTGAAGCAGCTCAATCTGCACCAGGTATGGCTGCTGCTAATGTGGGGATGAATGCTGAGCCTCCAGAAGCGCCTGAAGAAAGCAAACGACGTTCATTAAAGAAGACCAAGTCTGACAAGAAACACAAGTGAACATATTAAATTATATTCTTCCATTAATACCAGAGATTATGTAAACAATAAAACCCTGTGATATTGGATTATTCAAAAGATAAACCTTGGGTCACAAAATATCACATCAAGTTGCCATAACTTATCTATAAAGTAATCGAACATGTTTTTATGAAGCGATATATGTGATTGTTGTTTGGTTTGGACTATTGAAGTGCAGACGAGGACTTCTGCTTGTTCTTGTACTTGTAACGTTGTAACTGAAATTTAACCCTGCAAAATGGCGACCTCTCCATCAACAAGGTCGGACGCCACTGTTATGACTGTCGGGTCTAGTATTGCAACAGATGTTGGACACGCCTTGGATATGATTGGACTTATGGAATCTGCAACAGAGTTGAGGAAGAAAGTGTCCATGACCTACGCCACGGATGCTCATGGTCAACCTGTCGGGCTTCCTTTAGACCTGTTCATGTTTTCACAAGCAATTCACACCCCTGCTCCGCCGAAGAATGTCGCAGATCCTGCTAGAGACTTTAGCTACAAAAATCAACAGCCGGATACGAAGCAATTTCCATACTTTGAATACGGAAAGATGCTCGGACACATTCCATTAAGCAATGAATTTCACATGGAATCAAATCGGGAACGCTCTGGACCGTTAGACGATGGATTAGAAGATGAAGATTTAACAGCAGCAGACGGAATAATCCGGAAGAAAAAGATTCAAGTCATCAAACGAAGATCCATAATATATGATAGCATTAGAACCATAAAAGGGGAGTTCATCTTCCCATATCGTACGTATCGCCCAAAAGTTCAAGTAGCGTATACTGTTCCTGCTGGACAGCTTCCCCAAGGAGTCGTAGTCGAGAGACTTCACAGACATTTCAAAAAGGTCGATATCAATCTAGTCCTTCAAACATGTGGCGTGGAGCAGTCCGATCTCATTCCACCTCCCAATTACTGTGAAACCAATGAACGCTTTTACCAAGAAATGGTCTTCAGAAGTCGAGTTCGGGTTAACGGGATATTCAAGAAAGAGTTTATCATTCACGGGGACAATGCGTTACAACAACATGAAGAGCATCATCGAAGACTCCATGCTCCTAAGGACGAATCAGTGTCATCACGTTCAACTTCAGACTCCTATGATTCTTCAGAATCGACTCCTGATGAGTTTGAGGAAGAACAGGAAATGGAAGAAGAAGAAGGATCTACACAAGAGGATTCGAGTACAAATCAAGACGAAACCACCCCCATTACTCAGTCTCAAAAGCATCCCACAAATAACCAGCCCCGCCCAAGTGATGATGCGACAACTCATCCATTTATTCGTTCAAAGCCCCCATTCAACCCCATGTTACCATTGCACTTCTTTGATAACACTGAATATGATACAAGAATGCCAGAAGATTGGCTTTCACTAGGCTGGGATACTAAGGAAAGACGATTTTATCCATTGCCAGGAAAAGCTTTCCTACCTTTACCTGGATCGACTGTGCGAAAAACCGCACCTGCTTTGTCCGAGACGATTATTGACCATCTACTTTCCTCCAGTATGAGATTGCAGAAATTGCTTAAGTGGCTTTTGAAAGAGCGATATGGCAGAACAATTAAGCTCCTGGGAATCACACCCGAACAACTGGAACACGAACCAACAGACAGTGAGATGCAACTCTTAGCTCGCTTGGGATGCACTGTTCCGTCGTTATTCACAGATTCTTCGGATGATCTTTTGACACGAGGAAGACAACTTCTGGACAAAAAAGCTGTAGTGCGCATGGAGAAGGATGACTCCAATCAATCCTTGGATAATGATTCTTTAATGGAGCTACATGGGGAGGGGGGTCAACAAGCTATTGATCGTCATAGACCAGCAACTATTGATATTGACGGGAAAGCAATGCCGCTGTATAATGTGATATCGAAAAAAAGACCAGACAAATGTCCTGGAGATGACTCAGACGATTCGGAATTCGAAGATGACGACTCTGAAGATGAGGATGCACCTAAGAAGGGAGATGAACAGGCGTACGTTGTGCTTAAAGTTTTGATAGCAATCTTTTCGTGTTTTAATTCTTTCGTGTGGTCAACCTAGAAATGCTGAAGCAGAAAAGGCAGCGGCTGCAGCAGCAGCCAAAAAAGCACAAGGAGACAAGTCCGGTGAGCAGGCAGGACAGACTGCTAGTGGAGATTTGGCTGAGGATGAAGAAACTGGGCAAGAAGATTCGAGTAAGGATTCGGATGACGAAGAGTACTATCCTGCTTTTCCTCTGAGAAGTTACGTTCTTGGAGAAAGTCTGGCCACAAGACCTGGGAGCTTAGACGTAGACCCACTTGTCGATGGACATGAAAAATATGTCTACGAATATCACAAGATGAAGAAAGTGCACGTATACGAATGGAAGTGGGTCGATGTGGCTGTGTTTGACTTTAACGTGGCAACGCAACGATATTATGTGCGGTCCATACACCCTCCAATTGTTCATGCGTGGATTGACAAGATTTATCTTTGCTTCGATGGAGAAGACCCTGACAGACATGGACATAGAATACGCGATGCTGTAATACGTCGATACGAAGCTGAGAACTTGATTAGATTCAATTTGTACTTGGACTCTCTCCCAATGCATCATCTTCCAGGGCTTCCTCCAAAGATGATGGAAGCAATTCTTCGAAAATGCCTTGCTGCGCCGGGAGTAACGTATACCGATGAAGCTTTGGAGCGAGTACAGGAAGAACTAAACTTGGACTACAGAAGAACTACTGCACGAGGAATTTTTATTAATGTAATCGAGAAGCATCCTCATTTGTACAAGCCTTGGGCTATAATACCCAATGAGCTTCGAATGGATAATGACGTTATTTTGAAAGACTGGAATCACTACGATGAGTCAGAAATTCCAAAACAACCATTCAGCTATAAAGTAAAGAAGATTCAGAAGCTCAGTGTGGTTTTCCAAAAGGAGCCTTACGAGATTTACAAAATAGTAAACGAAATATGTTTGAAAGCAAGGAGCAAGAAGCTGATACTCACAGACCTTGGACCGTTGCCCTTACATGAATGGCACAAAAGACAGAAAGATAACATAGAAGAGGTTAATTCTTAGTAGATTTGTTAAGTTTGTTAAAATGTATCTCTAAATATAGTTCTCTGCAGGTTCAGCAATATTTGAGGGATGAATGGTATACGTCTATAATTCAAACAGTGCGAGAAAACTTCGGAAAAATACCTAAATCCTGGTACAACATATACGAAACGAGATACGATGTATTTCAGATGTCCAAAATATCAAATTTTCTATTTCTGGTGAAGCTATACATGGAGGTAAGTTTGGGGTTGCGGTTCAATAAAAATCCGAGATACGGGTGTTTCTTATTAATCAATCGAGTTTACTTTAGAGCACCATGAGATCGATGGTTGTAGAATCTCTCCAGGGTTTCATTTCTCTTGTAAAAGAAGTTGTACAGAATGTTGATCTGAAGAATCGGTTCGAGTGGAACACTGAAAACTTAAAACAATCACTGTACCCTACACCCGAAGGAACTTCTCCAATCTGGGTGTTGGAGTTGGTTATGGACAAAGATTATCCTAAATGCTCTCACATGCTCAGTAGTTTTGGCAGAGTCGTAACTGGAATATTTTCTTCAGCAATAAATGCAGTCAAGGGTTTCCCAGCGGTATGGTCATTTCTCACATCATTAGCTGTCAGTGCTGTCACAAAACAAAACTGAATTATGTTACTAACTATTATTCCGTACAGTTTCTTCCGCAAATCATGCCATCGCTTAACTTTGCCACAATTTCTTTCCTGGAACCGTTGGATGAACACGAACCAATATTCTTATCGATGGAATCAGATATTAAGAAATATATCAAACGAGCTCTCCTGCCTGTAGATTCTTACGTGCAGCTGTATAAGAAATATGTAGATACATGGAATTTGGATATTCCGCAATTCATTGAAGAGTGGGCTGCCGAAGAACATACATCTCAAGATGTTAGAGAACTTGTTGAATCTCATATGGCCCACAGAAAGCAACTGGAAGAAGAAATTCCTGATGAGATCAATATAACTGGAGTACAATTAATAGTTGAATATGTCAGGACCGGAATCCTGAAGCGGAAGCGAAAGTTATGCAATGCGATATTGGATTCCTACGCTAATAGACTCCGGACAATCATTAGAGGCGTGAAAGACGCTTACCGAGAGATCGAACGAAAATTCAACATTCGATCTGATGACATAGAAGAAGTGATGGAACTGAAAGGATACGTAGAAAATGAAATACCAGAAATTGTCTCTGAACTAGAAACAATTACTGGTCAAGTTATCAGGGACTACGAAGTTTTTGATGCCTTCATGTATCGTGTGCCAAGTGAGGACACCCGTATTACTTGGCAAGCTGCACTGTCAGCACAAAGAATTTTGAAAGCAGCAACCACAGCATCTAAGTGGCTTGATCAAGATTACAACAGATTGTTGCAAATTCAGCAGTCATACTTGAGTGCTGTTAGTGACCAAGTTGATTCAGCTGGATTGATGGTTGCTGGCCTTGTTCGGTTTATGGAACTTGAAAAGGCCATCGATGTTTATCCAGAAGTCCAAAAAGTGTATCAAATGGTGAAGGATCTTCAAGTGCACAGTGAACTACTCAATCACAGACAGCATGTTTTTGGCCTTCCTCTACTTCAGAACTTAGCATTAGAACGCTTAGGAATCGATATTGCGCCATTTAAAAAAGTGTGGTATGTTGGATCAGGTAAAAAAAAATACTTCACATTCTCAGTAGCAATCACAGTGACAGAAAATAATTCATTACAATGTACATCGTATTATCTAGAATGGGTAAGATTGAAAGCTGCATTGTCAAAAAATTCTATTGACGAAGTAGACATAGACGGCTTGCAGTTCATAATTGAGCAAGCAGATGAGATTATTGATGAATGTGTGAAAGAATTGGAAGAGGCGGATTTAGAACAAATTGCGGTTAGTGGTTATCATCATCCTACCATTCTCACTCTCACTATAATATCAAATTCTTCAGTTCAGAAATATGGATTTTATGTAGCTTGTTGGGTCTACAATCAAGTATCAAATGGATCAATTCAGACCCTTAATTCCACTCGTTAGAACGCTTAAAAATGCAAACATGAGACAGCGTCACTGGGAAGCTATCACAGAAATTTGCGGTAAAGTCGCCATTTGTGACTACACAATGATATTGATGATTAATGGAATATTTACGGTAAATATTATATTCTTCCAACTAGGGTTTACTGTTTCACCGGAAGCGGAGAACTTTCAGTTTCTTCTTGACCAAGGGATTCAACCTTTCGCTGATGCAATTGTGGAAATCGGAGACCTCGCCACTAAAGAAGTTATAATAGAAGAGAGTTTAGATTTCATGGACCAACACATTGGAGAGTATTTTATGAGCTTGGAATTAGACGAGGCTACCAGTAAATGGACTTTAGAAATAGTTTAACTATTTATGGTTTAAAATCCCAACGTGCTTACTGTAGGTATTTTAATTTCCAGAATTAAAAATTATCACTCTGGCCCCTGAAACTATCGAAGCTATTCGCGACTACGTTTTAGACACGGATTCACTTGTAGCGAATACTTTCAATAGACCTTTTGCAAGACAACTTGAAGTATGGGAGAAGAGGATCAGGCTGACCAAGATCAATATGGAATTGTGGTTGGAAATTCAAGAAGATAGGCTCAGAATAGAACCCCTATTTAAAGATATTCCTAAAAGGCTTGCAGTAAAATTCAAAATGTTTCAAAAAATCAAACGAATTTGGAGGAGATTGATTCGATTTGCAAAAAATACTCCACTGGTATGAAATAATTTACAACTAAATCATGCACGGGCTATGGCTATATTAATTGAAGCAATGCTGACTGTATTTCTACTTTAGCTTATTGATCTACTAACTGATGCCAATGTTCAAGCCAGTCTTCGCCAACTTAAAGAACTGCTAATCAAGATAAGCCCGCCGGTTCACCAACAGATACAGCCCAAAAAAATCGACGCTAATCCTAATGAATAATAACTGCGGAAAATGGTAGAGTGGATACAGCAATAACTGTTATTCATAGTGTTAACTACCTGTAAAAGATGCTACAGTTAAGTAATCCAATTCTCAGATGAATATCATGTCCCTACATACTGCTATTCATGTATACTTCTAAGAACACTCTATAAACAATAATAAACATTCTTCTAACATATTTTGAATATTTTCTGCAGTTTTACACAAAAATGACACAACGATACAACAGGTGTATTAATTCCTAAGATAGTGTCAACACATACCCCCTGCTGTACTAACAAACTACTTCCGATAATATTAATTAATTAACAATTAAAGAGCCGGATATTGCAAAGGCATTTACAAGAATAGATAAGCGCGTCTAGGAATTCGTACAACATAAGAACTTCTCACTAAGATAAGAAATTGTCTCCTGCTGCTCAAGAGGACACGTGCAAGTCCTCATTACGTACATCTCTAGACTAATAAAGCTTATATCTTTGGCCAAGGGTTACTGCTGACTGCTGTAGTAGGTATCTGATAAAATGTACTGCTGCTACAACCTATTTAATTCACAAAAATGGCAATATTATGTCAAGAGTAGGCATTTCCTCAGAAAAAGTGAGATCAAGGAATGTGAATGTGGAGCATCAATCATTACCAGTGACAAAAGGTGATAAGCTTTACACAACTAGTGGGATACAATTTGACGATAATAGATACCAATTTCTGTGAAGTTCAGCTAAATAGTAAGTTCTCTGAGGTTTGCACAACTCGATGTTAAATATTTGTTAACTTTTCAGCCAAAATTCCCTTAAATTGTCGTACAATTCATTGTCTTCCTTTCATAAAATTACGGTGGGCAACGCCTTAACCATGTAAGATGTGGCATATATAAGGTACATTACTATCACATTATGTATTAACGTAACATGAAATTTTAGAAAATTGAAGATTTTCCCACGGTTTAGTCAAGTATTATAGGCTGAAAAGAAAGTAATTTTTCAGCTATTGTTCACAATAGTTAAGTACAGCAGTGGCCAAATTAAACGGCTGAATACGTAATAGTAGTATCCCATGTAATGGTCGCTGATTGTTTATTAGTACTCTTGTTGAATTAATAAACTTGGACAGGCAAAAGTTGTGTGGTAGTTGCAAATGACTTCATAATGATAATAAAATCATAAATGTAATACATACATGTGAATGTAATCTCACTAGTAAGTCAATGACTTGAACATCCACACCGGAATTACTTTTCCTTTTCGCGTATTCTCAGCCACAACTACAACATTCGAGGCTATGGTTGACAGTTTACACACTCAACACTACTACACCGCATTGTGGATGGTTAATGATGATGCAGTGGGTAATTACAGGTAATACTAACCTAAGAACAGTCCTAGGTAAATTGAATTAAATGCGGAATTATCGCAGTGACACAGTTATTACTTATAACAACTTAATGCATCATTAGCAGTATTATTGCGTGTGGGTCATAAAGATTTATTACGTTCCATTATAAGAGTTTATTATCACAAATAACTCCGGCAGACATCTAATTAGACATCTCTTCATTAGACGACAACCCTTTGATAAGCATGTACTTTACCTGGCGGACGTTGGTATCTTTATTTTGTTTAAAATAAGGTTGAAAAGTTGACTATCGGTAACATTGTTGGCTGTGACAGAAATGGTTCAACTGGCTGTTGAATTTCCTTTATTGAAATAAAAAAATAATAACAAGACTTGGGTTCAATGAATAAACAGAAATTCGTTCAAAGTTAAGAATACTGAGTTACGGAATCTAAGCAAGAATGCTTTTATATCTTTGTGGAATCTCGAAGGATAGACTAACGTTGCAATATTATGTCATGATTTTAATGAGATTATGTCAGTCAGTCATGTCGTGAGTGATCTTCATCGACTAAGCAAACGAATGGCTTATAATGTTGCGCTATGAAATTGCATACTGATATAACTCCTTCATCTCTTTCCCTATTCTGACGAAATTTCCTTCTCCGACTCGTAGTTTATTTTGAGAGTATCATTACTTGGTTTGCTTTCTATGAAAAACGATTACAGATCAACCCAGAAGTGTATAATACAAATACATATTTTTATTTATTGAGCTTTTGACGGTTGTATCCATACAAAAACATTGAGTTCATGTTAAAAAATTCCATTTGACTGCAATTAAAAGATCCCTGTGAAACACTGACTGATAAAAGATTTTTTTACAACAAATGCTTTCATACTGCTCGCCTAATTAAGACCAGACATTTTCAAGACCTTCAAAGGTGGTCATTTTTTATACCAATTTAAAATTAAATTTATAGTCCTATTCTAAGCTCGACTTGTCAATCATTTACGAAATCTTACAGGCCTTTATAACACTTTTACTAAGACGAGACCATCAAGAACCAACCCATGATACATATTTCACCCTCTAAGAAGATGAAGAGATCACCTGTCAATTACCCACTTGCAACTTCTTCTATCAATGCAACCTGATTCATGAAACTTGTAATAGTAAATGATACAGAAAATACAACCGCAAATTAAGCAAGAAATAAACTGTCCATTGGGGCTTTAAAAGTTACAAATGATCCTGACCTCCGGACCTTTAAACGATTTAATGGATCCAATGACCATAATTATGTGCACTAAATGAAATTCGAGCCAGCTAGAAAATGATACTTAAGAGGTTACGCAACAAATTCCAATCAACAGGACCGCTTTCGACTTTTGTTGGGAATCATTACATTAAAATGTGACAGAATGATGCACAATGGTATGCAACAGGTAATAATGACCTTTAATTTTGAATTCATGTCGTAGATTTAGACTTAATGTTTTTTTTACTAAAATGTGTCCTGTGGTCGACAGTGCTAATCCAATTACTGTCGACACTATGCAGTGCCAATATTCATCTGTTTTTTATCGACTTGTCGAATTATGTCTGTTGATCAGTACCTGCTGCACAGACTAAACAAGCAATGAATACTATACAACATGAGCATGCCCGACTACATGTTTCTACAACTGATTTATCTGTTGCCAGTGACCCATTAAATTGAATGGGATTTAGTTTCAAAATTACCTTTGCTCACTGATGGCAAACCGATGGTCAATTCATGCAACATGGCACATGACATGTTAAAGATTACACGCTACAATGCAGTTGATATGATGGCAAAAGTGACACTCCAATCTTGCGATTTACGGAAGGGAGAGCTGCGTAATATTTGTTTCTAGAAAGATATTAGCAATTTGAAGTGTCTGAAGAAAGAAGAAAATACGAGACATTGTAGAGTGTCAGATCAAACATTAGATATAATCAGAAGTACAAAGGAGCTACACAATTTACTAGCTGTGATGCTGTGAATGCAAACCTGAAAAAGCAAATATATTGATCTAAATTTTCAGAACATCACATGAACATCTTAATTTGGATTAGAATGTAGAAGGTTACTAAATTGTTTCTTGCTCCAACTTACTACACTCGCAGTCATGCTTCGATGCGATAATTACCAAAACTTCCAAAACAGTTGGGTACAATTAACGTTACATGTCCGAGAGATGTAGGTTATCTCTCCGTACTAGGAAACTAATTTATATTATTTTAAATTGGAATATCTGCGTAAGCCTTTCAGTTTACCTCACCTAAGCAGTTTTTTGTAATCATCAATTATTTGTTGAGATTTTTTGTAGATTGTATTGCCGTTTGCCGTCAAATAAACATTTTATACTCGTTTTCGATTCCACGCAAAAATTATAATGATATCAAAATTACTAAGACCTCACACATAATACCGTCTGTACAATATTATATTCGATGAAACGTGACCATGCAGAAAAACCTTAGTCTATTATTATATCGTTCAAAAATAGGATCTGAATCAGATTCGAGACTGAGGGTTATTAGCATGAAACTCAATTTGAGCATCAAATATCTGA
>JAQGAD010000966.1:0-25391 GCA_034696625.1 Isotomurus palustris
ACCAAGTAACATGTTGACTGACTCCATTTATCTAATAAATTAGAAATACGTAAAACTCGATCGAGCAAATCAATAAACAGAATCGAATAAACTTTGTCCAATCCATTTAATTTCATCATCTGTTCTGAATTTCTGGCTGGAACTTCCAGGTCACATTTTGATATCCAATTGAGGTCTCCAATACCCTCCTAAAACTGCGCATCCACGAGTCTACCATTTTAGTTAGACGTCTTTCCATTGTTCATAAATACGTTAAAAAACCTCGTGATCTGGATGTTGACCTAGATTAGATAACCAAAGGAATATTCAAGTCTCTAGTGGATGTCGTCTTTTGTCTCAAGTGACGAGTGAGTGTGGATTCTGTGGAGTGTAAAGCTTCACCCCTATTCACATCTCGAAAGGAAAACTACTTCTCACTTATATTATGCTGCAATATACTCGTTACATGTGTGTAAATATATACGTGAATGAAGTGCGTGAATGAAAATAAATCTTAATTAATTATTCTCCTTGAGATAATTAAGATTTTTAAGGAAGAGTCCGATTCGTACTTTTCTATGTTTGTGTCGTGAGAGGATCTGTGCACTGTGTACTCAACTCTCAACTCTCTTCCTACTTCCAGTCGGAATGGAACTCTCAGGGGGACAAGTTGACACCGGCTGCTGTGGGAGTGGTGAAAACACTTCACAGGTAAAAGTTACACGTTTAATTACTTTTTAAAACCATCACGCACCGTTTATGAACATACTTATCCCTCTTTCTTCCTTATCCAGGCTGATTTGGGTAAAGGAAAGTCAAACAACGTGGAGGAACACGGACTGATGATCAATACAAAACATACAGATGAGGTGAAAATCAATACATCAAAATTAGATTTCGAAATAGTTTTGCATGTTCGTAGTGCTTAAGACGTGTACTAATGGTCGCCTTTGTTGTTATTGTGATACCTTTAGATCGAGGGTCCTACAGAATCCCCTATTTTGATAAGGTCAAGCATTGATGAGCTTCAGGCTCACGTTGATAAGCGAATTTTGGTGGGTAATGACTTCACTTGGGCTGAGTTCATTGAAACTTTGTGTGAGGTTAGTTAGTTATCGACATTATTTTAAATCAATTGTATGCTAATTTGAGGATAATAAGTGAGTTTTGATTCTTGTGCTGATTGTACAGTTCGATTTGAATGGAGACAGTCATTGTGTAAAGGGTACGGGAAATAAGGAGCTGAATAAGGATTCACAGGTAAGTGGGTGTAGGAATTCTGGGGATGATTAAAACTTGTTCAGCGTTAATATTGAAGTGCTATTCATGATTGTTTGATGTTAATTCAGATTGGAGACTACATCAGTTCATTTAAGAGGCAAATGAAGGTGTATCCGATTAAAGTTGAAATGCGGAGAAAGTCACCCACTAGGAGTCCTGTTGGCCCGGTTAACTCCGTTGACGCACAAAATGGAGAGGTTGAATTCGCAGTCACAAGTGCCGTTGTTAAACCGGTAGTTCATACGAAACGAAGACGAGGACGGAGTCCTAGGAAAAAAAGAAAATTGGGTAAAAATGTTGGAGGTTCGATAGTAGCTGATAAGAAAATTAAGACTAGCGATAACATTGAAGATAGCTTACTAGAGGTACTTATACGAGCATTTCAACATAACCAAGCATTGTCACATTTGGAAACCTTATTTTCTTGTTATTGCAGCCATTTGATTTGGGTAGAAATGGAGAAGTAGTTCTTGATTGTGTACAAACGAAGGTAGAAGATACATCGGTAAAGGTAGGGGCAGAGGTGCATGTGAGCAACAGCGCTGCAATCGGTGGCGACACGGTAGAATCAGAAAATACAGTTGGCACTGAGGCACCTGTCAACGTAAATACAAAAACAAACAATAATTCTCCTGGAGCTTCTTTGGTTCAAAGTATCTTATCACCTGAAGTGCATAAAGAAATCTCGTGTACAAATACTACAAATTCATTTAGTGCAGTGGATTTTGATTCCTCACTAAGTACTGAGGAGGTGAAAGCAAATTGTTCCCGAACTGAAGATATAGAAGTCAAGGATTTCAAAGTTCAGGGCAGTACAGATATTAATATGGAATCGGAGTGCAAATCCATTTCTACGGCGGCGGAGGAACTTAATCGAAATTCTAACATGGATAGTGTAAAGTTACGAAATGGGGATTCACTGGCAACTGGAATCAACGGTAGCAGCATGGTAAGTGAACATTAAGTAATAAATACAACTAATCAACTTTATTCAAATTTTAAGCAAACAATTTGGATATAGAAAATGCAGAAGGAAGAGAGCAGCGAAGATGACAGCGGTTCAGGTTCGGTTAATCCTCAAAATATTCCATCGGCCCCTCAAGCTAGTGCAATTATGAAGCCTTCAGTTGTCCAATATTTGTCAACCAAAGTGTCGAACAAAGATGTAAGATAACCTCATTTTAATTGTTTATATATTTTCACTTTAAATTAATGATTCATTGGATAACATTATGTTAATAACATATGTTCACAGCTTTTGAGAGTCCGGGAAGAACTAATGAAGTTACGAGATAATGACGATTACTTCAAGATGACTGCACTCGTACCAATGGCAGCTGGTCTGTTGGAGCAAATGCTGTGTCGCCCGATATCACATCAAAATTAAAAAATCACGTCTCGTCATTCGTAATGGAAGCGTTGATATTCGCTTCGCTTGTTCTTAATATGCTAGCAGATTTTTATTGTTATTATAAATAAAAATAATTGTTTATCAATAAAAAATTAGCAAGAACGCATTGAGTGTAATACAATTATTATTAAATCCACTCCGTTATTCAAACTAATTTGCTTACTATAGTTTAAATATCTTTCCAGCTTATAATGAATGAGATTACTGATTATTCAGTATTTTCACAAACCCATGTGCTGACCTACAAGTTCATGGTTGTTGAGTTTAGACAGAGACGACTCAGACGACGGAAGGGTAACATCTAAAGACAAGCGTCATAAATGACCTTAGTACTGATAATAACTACGGTGAAAATAAAACTGGTTGAGAACGACAGGTTGTGTCCGCTTCCGTTTTTAGTTGGGGACGTTTGCTGGGCTGCAAACGTTTCGACATCCTTTGAAGGTACTTCATTCTTACCTTCATTTGTATTCAGTGCAGAATCTAGCTGCGAAGATGCAGTACTAGACTTTTCCTTGTCTACATTATGACCTAAGAAGAAAATATAGTTTGAGCCGTCCGTAATAATGAAGTAGCAATTATTTAAGGGATGTCAAGCTTGCTGCGTGTCAATACCATTACTATTATTAGATTCTGGCGAATTAAATTCTTCCAAAAGTTCGCAATCGTACTGCGGGCAATCAGTGGCATTACTGCTTGGAATACAAGATTCATTTACGAATGTGTACCCAATGGCACAGTACTCCACAAATGGCATGATCCTTCCACTTGCATGTACACATTTAAAGAAAACTGTACAATCTCCAGGCTTAGGAAATTTACCAGATTCGTCACAGGCTTCATTCGCAATGCTCTTTTCATTCTTCAGTATTTGATCGATGAAAGCTGGAATGAGCTAAACACAAGACTATTAATCAATACCATTTTAACCTTAGGTTATCTTCAACTAACCTCATCACACCCTTCATTGGCAAATCTGCGAATCCTGTTACTTCTGGAGTTCGAATTGTTCTCTGCAGAAATTCCATCCAACAATACTATCGCGACTGCTAAAGCTACGACACTTTTAAGATTCATTTTTACAATATGAGACAGCCCAACAAGAACTCAGGTTCAGATTGTAAGAATTAGACGATCTCTTGTGTTCACGAACACTGTCGATGAGCAAGTGATAATTGATTTGTTTAGACTAGAAAGTGCGAGACTAATTAGATGAAGGCTGATTGTGTCATCATGTTAATATTTCAATTCCAATGTTATTTCAATCGATACAATCTCATGGTTTTCCTGGTCATTTGAACAAAGCATTCCGAGTGACAGTTGGTAAAATTACGACAAATAGCTTGGGAGTTTCCAAACTGTGTCACATCGTGCATTGCTCATGAACCTTAAAAACTATTAAAACGTGAGCTATATTGCGATTTCACTGACCGCAGGCAGCCGATGCGAATTCTTGCGTAGTTTATGCTGTAATATTGTAGGTTGTAGCGCAATAGGCATCACTAATTGTTGAACTCTTGAATGTACATACGTAAGACTTCTCAGTTTTTACCTAGGCTATAATCCTTCAAATAATTGGCAACACCTCTTACGAACGACTTTTATTTGTTGCAGTTCATAGTTCAATATTTCACCAAGATTTCAAGATTTTGACTGCTTTGCAAATTGCAATAAGGTTTGCAATTTTATTTCTAAATAAATTTTAAACTTACAAAATAAATTACAAGAATAAAGGCTGATCATGAGTATTTTTAGACTTCCCTTTTGAGTTTAAATACAAAAATTACACACGTATTTTCCCATTAGTAATGTCATTGTACAAGCCCTCATCTACAATAACATATTTGTCTCCTTTGAGGAAATACACTTTGTCATTTGTCCTTGTGATGTCGTAGCCAATTTTTTGATAATCCAGTTTCTTGAGCTTGTAGGTGCCTGCAAGTAAGCATCATTTTTACAACTTACACTTTGGTAGACCACACGGCTGTGTGAAAATGACTAACTCGTAATAAACCTAGACATAGGAATGCAGCGAACCTGTCATATCAATAGTTGTTGAGACTCGGAGAAACAAAGGTCTGGCATAGCTTGGCAATGCTTTTGAGATTCCAATGGCTAATTGTTGCAAATCTAAGTTATTTTCGGGGTCTGAGATTACAGCCATTCCAGCACGGCCCTCAGCTCCCGGAATTTCCACTCCAAAAACCACCGCGTCTTTGAGTCCACAGACACTGCTGATCACTGACTCAACTTCAGCAGTGGAACAGTTCTCTCCTGAGACAACAAACGCGCTTTGTTAATTCTGAACCGTGAGGATGCAAGCATGAATATAGCGCAGATCTTTTTAAAATCGAACCTTTCCACCGGAAAGTATCTCCCTTTCTGTCTTTGAAGTAGAAGTAACCCAGTTCGTCTCTGACCAAAATGTCACCAGATCTGAACCATTCGTCTCCTTTTCTGAACGCATTTTCCAAGACTTTTCCTTTCGAGGATGACTTATCCGCATATCCTTCATAATCCCTGATTGGATGGTTCCGTTGAATTCGTCCTATAATCTCACCAGCCTCATTAGCTTTGCATTCGATCGCGAAACCTGTCTTGGAATCTCGAATCGGTTCTCCAGTAGCGTCGTCAATCTTTATGAGCTTCATTGGAATGATCCAAGTTAAGTAGAGAGGCAGAAAACCAACCGCTCCGACTTTGTCGTCGATGTTAACTAAATCGATTAAACATAACTGACGTAGATTCTTCAGTTATATTTGAGTAACTGTAATGCACCGCATTGCTAAATTGCTTACCCATGTTGCAGTTTCCTTCAGTAGCCCCATACAATTCACTAATATGTGAGATGTTGAACCTCTTAACAAAGTCCGGCCATATTTCAGCTCGAAGTCCGTTTCCAAACATGACTCTTACTTTATGACTTTTATCAAACGGCGATGGTGGTTGCGACATTAAATAGCGACATATTTCTCCGATGTATTGTGCAGCCTATCAAATATTATTTTCACGAAAAGTCCCCTACACAATTCTATCCCACCCTATCACCTTCAATTTACAATATTATTTAAACTCCTTACCGTTACATTGTAGGCAATACAATCTTTCCAGAAGTTGCTAGCTGAAAACTTCTTGCGCACGACTACAGACAAGCCGTAGCAAAGACAAGTTCCACCTCCAAGCATAACCCCTGACCCGTGGTACAGAGGAAGTGAAGTATACAACATGTCAGAGCTTCTCAAGCCGTGCATATAGAAGTTCCCAACGGACGCCATGAAATATCTAAAGAATAAGATCATATCGTAAATCTGGAGATTTTGAACGTTGGACTTAACTGCATGAGAACTGGTATAATTGAATAATATTAATTAATAATTATTATTTTAGTATATAATTAATTTACCTTGAATTTTTAATTGTGGCAGCCTTAGGAAGACCTGGTCAATAATACTCAATAATAATAACAGTAATTAAGAGTATACTATAACTTTCCAACAAATCTCCTCAAAGGAGAAGTTTTAACTTCCGGATTTGATTTTAGCAAAGTATTGATGCATAAAACTTACCAGTGGTTCCTGATGTGTATATGTACAGCAAACTATCAAGGAATCCAGCTTTTACCGGCACGCTGGGTTTACGATCGGAAACATTCTGCAAGGCTTTCATTAAATCTGTAGCAAAATTGGTATCATCAACTTCTCCTACACAAAAGAGGGGAACTCCGTCTAATCCTCCAGCGTCTTTCACCTCTTGGATTGCTAAACAAATGAAGCACCAAAAAGATATAAAGTTGAATCTCTCAAACACTTGCAATCTTTTATTCATATCCGTCAAACATCATACTCATACCTGAAGTCAAACCCGAGTTGAATATGATGGCTTTGCAATTTACAGCTTCAAAACAATGTCGAAGTGGCTGTTGTCTCAAATTATAATTAACAAGAGCTCCTGTGCAGCCAATCTATAATAAGATTTCCTTAGTTAATTGACGCTTTAGGTTGCGACACCAGAAGAAACTGATTCGTGAATTACCCGGCTGAGCCCAAGCCACACTGACAGATATTCGGAACAGTTCTCCATGAATATCCCAACTGAATCTCCTTTCTTTAGACCAAGTGATTGGAAGTAATTGGCAATTTTGTAACTAAGAATTTGGATCTAGAAAAATAATTTTCTGCAGAGTTAGAATTGAATTTTATAATTTTCTATCTCTTGTATTCAGAAAAATCTCTCACATCTAACGCTGTCCACTTCTGATCTTCAAAATATAAAAGAACTTTGTTTGGATTCCACTTCACTGTCTCGTCAAAAGCGTCGGCAACTGACATGTTATTTCTTTGATAATATTTAAGGTCTAACCCGACTCGGATAAGTCGGTACAATGCTCTGGAAATCAAGATAATTTATAACTCAAAATTGTTCAACTGCATTACTATAATATTGTTCTTGATAAGCGTATCTGTTCTCACTTCGCATCTCGAGGAAAAGTTCGTATGACTGCAGATATGAACTTATAGTTAGCCAAAATCCAGAATGTTATTCCGAATGCACCGATTTTCGGTGCCAAAGAAGTCAAGTTGCATGATGATATCCATGTATCTAATTTCAAGAGAGATATAAACTCCCTCATGATGAACTAGTAGTTGGATATCTCCCTTTGAGATTGACGGTGCTCAGATGCTAATGCGATGCTAATGAACTGGATGAAAGTGTAACTTAAAATGAACGTACATACATGGTTAATTAAATGCGTGCTTTGCGTTCTTATATTTCTTATCTGTGCGTTAAAGGCTTAAATGCAGAGTGGGGTGATCAAGCTGATTATATATATTTATATACTAAATATAATAAGTATCAAGCTACTGGAATCGTGAGGTTAATTCAAGAAAGCTCTCGCGAGTCAAAACACTACTACTTATATCAACAATAAGTTCAATGAAAGATACTCTTGTTGTTGATGATGCCTAAGCGAATTTCCACATAGGAAGATAGACGATAAGCTCTCATAAACAGTTTATCCCATATACAACTGATAAAAAGGGTAAACTCCAATGTCCACCATAAGATTGATCAATCCACAACCGCTACTACCGCAGTTGACCCTTGACTGGGGTCTTCTAGTCAGACGAGCATTAGTTTCTGTTTGCTGTCCTAGCCTGAAAATCTAGTCCACATGAAGGAAAAGGAAAAAAACCAAGTTAATCTTTGAACATCAAAAAAATTAATTTGTCTAATTGAATTGTAATCTTATCTTCATAAAATTCGTCCTTGCGCAGTTCAATTAAAGTATCGTTACTTCATGACAGTTAAAAACAGGAAATAAGAAGCTCTTGTTTTTTATTCACACATTTAAATGAACTGGAATGCATTTATACAAATAAATCATACTACTACTATACACAACAAATCTTGTACTAATTACAAAATCCAATCAATCAATCAATGATTCTATTTCTAAATTTCTTTCCAGAAACTCACAGCGACATAACTAATAATAATTGTATACCAGAGAGAGGTAGTTTAAGAGTTTGCAATTACATTATTTGAACACTACATGAATTGAGAATACTTATTGGAGTTGGAGACTCAGGAACTTTGAGACGATGGTTTAGAAGGACATGAGATACTCCATGTCGACATTTTCGACCCCATCATCAACAGCAAGTAATACCTGAACAATAAAAAACATTTTAAGAACACACACTTTTGTCATTTATTAAATCCTTGAATTTGTAGATCTATATACTTACCATAAAAAAGAAGAAAAGCGTGTGTGCCGAGAGAATATGCCATGCATCATGTTTGCTGTAGAATTGATAAGGAAGAAACGAAATGCACTCTTCATTTCCAACTCGAGCATTCGTTGCAGGTTGTGTCCATTCTGCCATGTTTTCTAGGAAGTAGTACCCGGATCCAGCTCCGAATAACAGCCCCATGACCAGAAAGATGAAACATGCCAAATTCAGCCATCCACATGCGAACTCTCCAATAATAATCTGTGTGATCGATTTGATTAGAGTTAATTCCTTTCCATACGAGTTGTGTGTCGATATTAAATTATTAGGAGCTATGCCTTACCTTCATCATAAAGTAGAAAAATAAGAAAAGTCCAAAGTTGCTGAGAATGACTAGGAAGACGTAGAGACAGTAGGACAACGAAAGTGAGAGGTAGATTAAGTAGCCATTCAGTCCAAGAAACATGAAGACGAAGAGGATTCTCTCAGGCCTCGATTTTGGAATCTTCCATTGCCACAATTTGGGTAGGCAGAAGCAACAACGAGGAATATCTCCGATGCTTCGCATGAATGAAGTGACCTCAGCGCTTCTGGCTTGTGAGGAATCAGCTGCACCAGGTGTGAATGAAGTTTGGCCTTGCCGAGGTTCGGAAATCCCAATGTCTCGTAGTGGATGAACTTCTTCATCCTCCGTCTCAGCTTTTCCTGCAGTCAAAATCAGCATAATTAGTGTCTTTCTGACTTCAGATCATGCTGAGAACAATTGGAATCATACTGTCAATGGGATATCCATAGTAGATGAAGTAGATTGACACGTAGAAACAGAAGATTCCTTGAATTACAGCGATGAAAATGCGAAATCCAAAGAATAAATCATCCCATTCACTCAAGTACCGTTCAAAGGCAACTCCAACTTCTGATATGATGAAGCATATCAGGAGGATGCTACAAGCAGATATCCTAAATCGTAACATTCCGCAGAAATCTTTATTTCCGAAAACTTTAACACAACTTATTTGACCTTAATGCGCATTGTCATTCAATACTTTATCATTTTAACTTACACCTTAAAACTCCTGTGCCTCCGTAACTCGACAATTTTAAGGCAGCAAATTGTGGCAACGAATGACAGGTAAATCAGTTCTACTCATCACAAAAATCATTTAACTGAAAAATATCCATCCAGTACTAATTGAGATTTCAAACTTACCATATTGGAACTTTGATTTGGACGGACACACGTGGTAGCTGGCATTGACCACTCCGTAAAAAATCAAAGAGATTCCCATGGAGTAGTACAGTCCTGTGTGCAAGGCGACCCCTTCTTCCTCTTCGGACTTATGTTTGTCCCGAATCGACTTCTTGAGAGCAGTGAAAAGAACAAAAAATAATCCAAGGAGTAAGTAGGAAACATTGGACCACAAGTGATTGAAATCTTTGAAGATCCAAACTGGATGAGAGCAGAGTGAGTCATAAACACATGCACCGTATGCACCCTGTTCGTCTGCAGTCTGGAATTTAGTTTTAAAGCTCGTTAAATTAATATATTTGCATTTGATTCGGCAACTCAAAGATTTTAAAGGAGATTTTCATATGCATGAACCATCTTTTCAAAGATTGACTGTTGGAGCAGAGTGATAGCAAAGAAAAGAGAAATAATGAAAGTCCATTTTCCATAGTCTGATTTGTCCTTCTTCTTCTTCACTGTCAGCATTCTGAGAGACATTCGCTTGGTGTAGCTCTCCGTGCGGCATACAGTTACTCGTTTACCATGCCTGAATCAATTCCCATATTATCATCATTACTTTTGAAGGTACTAATCATTCTAATCATTATTACTAAGCATGTGCAATTATTATTGTTTCTGTACAATAACTGTTTTCTTTCCCTTAAATCCCTTACCTCAAGTTGCTTCCGTAGCAAATGATGTAAGTACATCCAAATATTATTCCCACACATATGCTGAGTGCCACTGGAAATGTAACAATGATCCAAAAATGTGGATTTTCGATAGAAATTCCCAAATCGTCTTCGATCGTGAAAGTTACTGCTTTCTGTCGGGTCTCTGATGAGTCAGCAGGTGTGTCAGTGAGACCCCCACACAATGAATCATCTTTGAATACTACGGATCTTAATCGAAATCCTTGTAAATAGTCTCGTGTCTGCAAATCATATTCAATTGTATATTTGCACCTACATAATCCCCGAAAGTCATTGCATTTACAGATGCACTTAAACTTCAAGCTTCAAAAGTGAGTTTCTGGAGTGAAAAATCACCGAACTTACATCAACTTTGATAACGCCATTCCTGGAAAAAATATTCCAGGATGCTGCAGGCAGACTCAAATCACTTCCATCTTCGTTGATGTGGCACTAAAAGAATTATATTGGGCAGATTTCATGTTATTTTTTCTTCCTACATCCTAATCATAGAGATTCGCTAATGAGCAACGATTCATACCTGTAGCTGCTCCACAATAACACCCATGCAGTGATCGTTGTCAGAATTCACTCGAACAAGCACGTTTGGAGATGCGTTGTTGATGACTGGAACTTTTATGAATGTGTTGGACAAGGGAGTAATTGGATCAATAGAGGCATTGAATGGCCTGTTTAGTCTGAAATCAATTCATAAAAAAACCAACGCATGTTCATTCCATTCATTAAGACAAAACATCAACAGTTAATTGTCGTAAAAGCTCACGCAATCTGAGGGATGTCCTGAACCAAAATTTTGATCGCAAATCGCACTGCTTGGATGCTTCCAGACGAAACAAAAATCCTGAAGAATTTCTCTGGGTCACTATCACTGCCATTCTTGTGTTTTGGAATGCACAGCGTCTTGGAGGCTTTTTTATAGCTGACTCTGTTTTAATTTTAATTGTCATAAAAAGTTGTGTAAAGTAGATTTACGATGCACATTAGCAGATAAGTAATCATTTTATAATTGGATATTAATAACTGAATTAATTCATGTGAATCATGAGAACAAAAGTCTCGTACGAAAAACTCACTTTTTAGCTCCACCTGCTGCAGGTAACGATCGAGGCAATGAAATTAAAGAAGTCTCATCCCTCTGAATGATTGTGATAGACACAGGAAATTGCACTGGGGCTTTTTCATCAATCCGTGCGATTACCTCTATTCTAGTGATCTAATACAAAATTCACACAGGGAGTACTTTTTATTAATTTAATTAGATTCCTCTTTCGCACTTGATATAACGAAAGTTATAGTGTAAAGGTAAAGGTACCAATTGTGAGCTTGACTTTGCACTTAACATCAATTATTCAACTCACATCCAACAACCTTGCAATAAAAATACAGAAGCTTTAAGTAATAAATCTTACCTCTTCATCGAATCCTATGATGTTAGTGTCGATCTTGTACATTCGAGGATGCTCAACACTTACTTGATTTTCAATTTCATTGGGGTAGCTTTTCGAGAGTTTCACTGTCTCAACTTGTACTGTGTCTTCGGCTGCTGCAGGTGTGGGTGCGAGTAGTAAGTGAAAGACGACACAAATCGCTGTGATAAAGCTCTGCCTATCCATGATGATGAGTTTTACGCCTCGGATGCAGATAATTTTGTAATAAAGTGAATGCAGACGATAACCGAATCACATAACTTTCCCTTTTGCACACCAATTTACCTGATAGTCATCTCAAGGTCTTATATGAGACTGTATGAGCACAGATAGATTCAAACTAAAACCGGTATCGGACTGTGTCACTTGAAGTGGCTTAACTTAATAATATCGGATACACAGGTAGTAGAAATCTATTTTCTAACACCTAACCTAATTTTGCACACCACTGAATCGCAAATCACAACAAACTGATTATTTCAACAACCCTCACTCTCGTGACGTCTCAAGCTTATTACGATTCAGTGACTGACCAAATTATATCCTAGCCCGTGAATTGTTTAACTTATTGTGTGAGAGAATAATTAAGTGTCAGGAGCTGTAGGACTCAGTTTTCAACTATTTGTACATTCGAAGACGACTGAGATTAGTCTGTCGTCATTTAGACACTTTTATTTCTACCACAGCAGTAGTAGCCCACACTAGATTTTTTAAATATTCTGACTCATCTTCACTGCTTTTACTGGGCCACGGGATTAATGCTGAACCCATGAAGTGTGCTTCATTATTATGTTGAGATTCGAGACAGTACAATAACATTATGGATGTTGACAAACTACACACACATACTTTTGTCACCATCTTTCCTTCCAAAGAATTCTTAAGTAATGTTACACCATGAACTTTGTTTTTATTCAAGAGAGCTCTACTGGAAAATCGTAATTTAAAGAATTGGTATACACAAACATAGAATTTTATGCTCAGAGATCAATTTCAAATTCAGAGAGAACCTCAAGCTAATTCTTATCTTAAGATACTTCTAGTTTCAGCTTTATGTGCCGAGGAGTTAACATATATTCAAACAAACGCTTTACATTTCATCGTACAAGACAACATTAAACAACAGCATGACTAAGTACCTAACACTTATGACACAATAATCAACACATCAACAACGAAGGCACAAATAAGGTACGATTTCCTTTCAACATAATCTCATGGGATCTTTGCACCCAACAAGAGTTAAACAGTGAACGACGGTTGCTCAGCTCAACTTCACTCGGCAGTTCTATTTTTCATATGTGTGAACATAATTGAGACTAGAGCTACGTGATAAGTAAGGCTTAGACAAGCAATTCTTAAGAATAATTCTAACTTCTCCAGTTCATGAAATTATCACGGACGTGACTAATTCTCCGACGATTGAAAGATTAAGTCGGGTTTGGTCTTTACACTCTTATCTCTACATTATGTACACTTTTAAGCGTTTCCTTTGGATTAGAGTTAAACATACATTTCTTAATTTGAACAGAAATTTCTGTCTCTATCTTTTGCAAAGTCTTAAAACAAACTTACTGGAATTGTATTTAACGGAAAGATAAGAATGACTAATTTTAAAAGGTTCAGACTTGCCAATTTTGCTACATATAATATCAGCACTAATTTTACAGCCTCATTTTTCCGCTCATAACGTCAGCAAAAAGATCTTGATCCAGAGGAACATATTTAGCCTTGGAATACATGTAGATTTTGTCTTGAATTTTATTTATGTTAAAGCCTTCCTTTTGGTAGTCCACTTTCCTCAGCTTGTAGGTTCCTGGAATTTCGTAAATGTAAATTTTAAGCTTTTTCTACACACTTACATATTCATTCTTGCATTTATTCATGTTGAGATACAGTGCAGCAGTTGAATTTATAAGCATGTATTTAATATTCATGGGTGATTGCTTCATAATAATACCTGTCAGCTCGACTTTGTGTAAAACCCGGACGAATAACGGTCTGGCATATGGGGGAAGAGATTTGTTGACTCCATTAGCAAGAGCCTCTAAGTCAAGAGTGCCGTCGGGATCTGCAATAGCGCACATTCCAGCTCGTCCCTCATTTCCAGGTACCTCAACTCCATAAGCCACAGCATCTTTCAATTCGCACACGTTGCTCACAACAGCCTCTACTTCTGCTGTGCTGCAGTTCTCTCCTTTCCATCTGAAAGTATCTCCAGTCCGATCTTTGAAGTAGAAGTAGCCATACTCATCCATCATCAAAATGTCACCTATAATTAAAACAAGAAACAGATACGCACTTTGTTATTCGCTACTGTTTACTCATGCACATGAATTTAATTAGATTAATTAGAGCAGCAAAAATCCTTATTCGCACCTGAACGGAACCATGCGTCTCCTTTCTTCACAGCATCTCTTAATATCTTCTTCTCGCTAGCTTGTTTATCTGCGTATCTGAGAGAAACAGAAAGTAATTAGTGGATACAGATTAGCATTGTACCTTATTACTTTCTACTTTCATTAGTCTGGGGAGTTGTGAGACTTACCCTGCGAAGTCCCTCAAGGGATTGCCTCGGACAATCATTCCTATGAGTTCCCCAGATTCATTCGGCTTGCACACAATAACTCGGCCTGTTTTAGGATTCCTAATGATCTCCTGGGTTTCTTCGTCTACCCGAACTATCGACATGGGGAGAAGAGGATATGCCAATCGTGGAAGAAATCCGACAGCACCAACTTTCGAGTCGATGTTGACTGGGAAAGAATATGAGTTTTTCAATTGGATGGGAATCAATCAACAGTATGCATGAATAAAATGAAAGTCAAAAGGAAAGCTTATTACCGATGTTACAGTTCCCCTCAGTTGATCCGTAAAGTTCCCCTATTTCGGCTATTCCAAATCTATCAACAAAATTCTGCCATATTTCTGGTCTCAATCCATTTCCATACATTTTGCGGACTCGGTGTTGCTTTTCCTCGGGAGAAGGAGGCTGCTGGTAAAGGTAACGGCATATTTCTCCGATGTATTGGGCAATGGTGACTTTGTACTTTAATGAAAAATAAAATTCGAAGTCATTCTTATTCATAGAATTTAACACACGATTTCTCTACGACATTGACGAATGTTTCGCTAACCTTAATACAATCTGTCCAAAAGGCAGAGGCTGAAAACTTTTTCCGAATTACTGTTGTTGTTCCGTAGTTGAGAGTTTGTCCTACTCCTAACATGCCACCTGCAGTGTGGTACAGAGGAAGTGGAGTGTACTGAATGTCGTCATCTCGGATGAACTGCATGAAGTGTCCTCCGACCGAAGCCATAAAGAACCTATGCGATTTAATGATGTGAAAAATTAGCTACAGACTACAACAGAATAGATTTCAATTCATTTTTTTCATACTTGGAATTTGTAATTGTAGCAGCCTTAGGCAACCTATTTGAAGTTCGAACACAAAATATAATATTTATTTAGGTGTACAATTGCATACGATTTTCCGTGATATTAAAAATTACCCAGTAGTCCCAGAGGTGTATATGTAAAATAAATTGTCATAAAATCCAAGTTTCTCTTTTACAATTGGAGATGTTCCGAGACTCCGCTTCACACAGTCATCCAAATCAACTGAATTCGGTAACAAAGGATTTCCTCCATGGCCACTGCAATACAATTGCATGTCTGGTAGCATTCCTTCATCTTTCAAATCTTGAAGAGCTGAAGGTCATAAAATCGGAGTTTTTAATTCACACGTAATTGCTATTAGCGTTGGTTGATTGAGATCAAGACGTAAGGGCACGTAGTTGCGAAATATGTACCAATATCTGCGAAGATAAGATAAGGATTACCTTGAGTTAGTTCATAACCGTAGATTATGGATCTGGACTCGACAATCTTGAAAGAATGAAGGAGGGGTGTGAGTCTCAAGTTGTAGTTGATCAAAGCTGGCACTACTCCTATCTAGTTTTTTAAATGAGTTTAAAACACATTAATCATGTCGAAATTAACACGATATCAAACTAATTAGAAGTCTCTGAGACACTTGCCTTGCTTAATCCCAACCAAATGCAAACGTATTCAGGTCTGTTTTCCATGAAAAGGGACACATTGTCCCCTTTCCGATAACCTTGATTTTGAAAGTAGTTTGCAATCCGATTACTGTAGTCATCAACCTTAAGTACAATGGATGTGTTGTATCAGTCATGAATGAATTGTTAAATGTTTTTTTTACTGTAATAACAGCCTTACTTGTTTGAAAGTCCATTCATGATTCTCGAAATAGAAGCAAACTTTGTTGGGATGCGAAGCCACATGAGACTCAAAAATTTTTGCTATCGTCTGGTTTTGTCGTTTATACCTTTTGAGAGTTATGATGACTTTAAGAAACCCTACAGCAGCCCTAGAATAGTAGCGTATTAAAACCTTTATCTCAAGTTCAATGATGCATAATCAGTTTTAAAAAAGTCCAAAATAAACTCACTTTACATCTCTTGGAAAAGTTTTGTACAAAATCGCAATGATTTTTCTATTAGCAATCAAAAGAATCAACACAATGAGGAGAAGGACACACACACCGATGAAAGCAGGAGAGGTGTACCAATATTTCCCAATGACTGAATACCATTCTTCAATGGTAGACGGTTCAAGGGATTCCGACTTAGAATCCTGAGAATTTTCAGAAAGAGGTTCGCTGGAGTTCATTTTGAAAATTCGACTAAACCGGAGACCCTTCTACTTACTCCAGAGACCTCCGACTGAGGAAGAAACTAGTGACCATTCCTAACAAGTTGTCTTCTTTTTAGGACGAATCATCCATGTGGAGTCCAATGTCCAGATTATCCATTAATACTCCAGAAAGTTGTGAATTGAAGATTGAGGAGCCAATCGAAGGCATAATTAAAAGAAATGTAATACACTGGTGTGTAATGAATGCATAGGTTCACTTCGAGTTCTGACGCAGCAACTACTTGTGGATTGATTCAGTAAAAACAAGGATTTACTTCAAAGCAGTGACAAAGAGGACAATTTGAATGACAGAAAAATTAACATGCAATCTCCCCTTCTCATTTTTGAAACTACTTAAAGAGTGGATGGTAATCTACGCGTTTGATACGATAGAAGATAATAAAGACAGACTATTCATGTCTTTATGGATATTTTAGGGTAAATTGCTGTGCTAGAACGAAATTAAAACTTATAACATATCAAGCCTCATCATTTACTTTATCTATGAAACGTAGCTTCTCCGAATTTGTCACGAACTTACATTATGACTGACTATATTATGATCGATAAGTCTCGCGACAGTAATTCATTTGAAGAAGTGAAGTTCATGGTGCATCATTGACTTACGTTATGTAAGGTCGTTGATAAGACTAATACACACAGGCCACTAAAGAATGCTCAAGAGTCTCAGTATGAAGTAAGAATTTTAGTTTCGAAGTTGGACGTCGCGTAATTATAGGCTGATAAGAAATCTCCGATTCTATCTCTCATTTTAATACGAGAGTTACATCAAATATCTGATGTATTGGCATTAATGAACAAATATCTTTCGCAAAATTATATTGTTTGTTCTTAATGAGGCATAAACACGCCTCCTTATTAATAATCACAATATAATTGAGCCTGCAGCGATTATTCTATGCTAATAAATTCATTTGGGATTTAATAATTCATAATTATTACAAAACGCAATTAATAGGCTAATGATGGGAACATGAGGGTTCATAAAAGAACATTATGTTCCGCAACGCTCCTTATCTTGTGGCATTAGGATAAGGTTCACACAAACATGCTATTAGTTTGTGGTTTGCATTAATCCAGGCACAAATTTGTTTGCTTAATCTTGTATGCTAATTACTCTTTTTACTTTACAGAAATGCTTACAAAGAATTAAGATTGCTAAATCAGGATGAATGAAACGGCATTCAATAATCGTAATGATATTGCTCTAAAGATTTCCAAAATGTTAAGGCTGACATAATTCACAAGTGCAGCATACACAAAATATGTATCAAATCAGGAAAGGTTCAAAACTTCATAGAATCAGTCTAAATAGATTGCTGTGCTCACAATTAATTACGGGTTTCTGAGAACTAGTAGCTATACATAATAAGCTGTATACCATCTGATCCCACAAGGATGAAGAATTTTACATTGTTTTGATTTTTTGTAACCATTTAGTTTGTTTACAGTGAACTATACCTCTAGCTACATCACAGAGCAGAGAAGATTGCTAAAAAATAATCCACTAGTGGCAAAAACGGCTAAAATATTGCAAATATTTACGCACGCATATTTCGTCTTCCCCATTGGTGTATAGTGTCGAAATGATGGTAGTTGTACACGATGCATCGAGCATTTTTGTCAGTCTGTCTGTAAAATAGCCCGTTTTTTCTTTTGAGCTGGTAGCGTTTTCCGGTTCTTCCATTGCTTTGAAATGGCGTCTTCAAAATTAAAAATCATTAAAAAAATCATTCTCATCATCAATCAAATCTCAATATAAATAACCTGTTACCTCCTTGTGTAAGTCAGCTAATCTTACCGAAATCCATTCGTTAACGTGCAAGAATATCGTATCACCTTGCATGCAGAAACAAAAGAATGCTCCGTAAATTCGAACAATTAATTACAGATGTATCACGACTTCGCTTAAGATTCCTGCTGAAGTTTCCTGAATCCCAGACAAATATAATTGCGATATGTACTTCGGACCTGGCAATTATGCATATTGTCTGTCTGTCTACACAACCGCTACTGCTCCGTCCCTCAATAATTGGAAGAAACTACCAAATGATGAGCCCGATAAAAGCGGAAGTTGAGCGTGTGATGTGTCAGGTGATACTATCATTGGTGATGCATATATAATTATGTAAAACTGTAGTTGAGCTCAGTAGGGTGTAATTTACCATCTACAGGGTAATGTGTCTTAACATTGTTTATCCTGACACATATAAGTTCCTCTAATCAGTGGAAGTCAGGCCATTTTAATTAAAAAGGGTTGGAATTCCACTTCAAGAAGGCAATTATTTGAGCTGTAGAAAAATGTTACTTCCGTTTCAACCATTCTTTGCCTACAGAGCTCACCTGTTGGGGTCCAATCTCAAGTAATTTATTGTTTCATAATAGTAATATGACACCCATTCGCACATGATTTATTCCCTACTTCTCGAAAGTTTAATTTATGAGGCATCAAATGTGAAATAATTTATTGCTTCAAAGGACGGTTTATTTGATGATGTTTATTGATTTGCTTCATTGGGTTTTATTGATTTCTAAATTAGATAATGAAATGGTCACGCTCACGTTGCGTTACTTGGTAAATCATCACAGCATACTTATTGACAGATATGTTTCGCAGCGAAGAATAAATTACGAGACGCGTGGATCTATAGGGATCTTATTAATTAAGTCTATCCTGTTAATCCAACGATTAAATGTCAATTTGCCGATGATGCAGTTGACAAAGTTCCATAAATGGGTTTGTAAACTGTCTTTTAATAACAGCGATTGTTTGACGTAGTCCGCTATTAATTATACTTGAATAGGTGAAATTATTGTTATTTAAGTGGTAATAACCATTAATATTTACGATGTTCACGGATAGAAATGAAAGTTAATCCTGCAAGAAATCACAAGCTGTTCTTATCTAAATGAGGTGACTTTTTTCTGGTGGATGTATTATTCTCATTTAAGGAAAACAGAAGCAGGACAGTTTCTTTCCAAAGAGCATTAAAATCGATTTCGCGACAAAGAGAAATGTAATTGGACGAGCTTCTACAGAAAGTGTGATATTAATAGCTATGATAGTAACCAAGATTAAAGTTGTAAATTCAGTCATTTGACATTTAACTTTTTGTCGCTCTGTTCTTGTCTCTTAGCCCTCTCGTTTATTAATTCACAGTATTCAGCGTACTAAAAATCAGCCACCAGATTTTGATAAACCTCTTAAGTCATGTGAAGGCAAACTCGATTAAAAGAGATAAAATACCGTGTGAAAAGTTTAATGAACGTCTTTAGAAACAGGTTCTCACTGACTACTGCACACACACTACTAACATGATAACACATTGAGATAATCCATTTTCGCTCAAAACACATGTATGACAGTGTTTCAGGCGAGCAAGACAATAAGGAGCAGTGTGAACGCATAAGAAAAATGCATTCTCCACTTTTGCAGCATGCTCACAGCATGCACAATCGAATATCTCCTTAGTCTATGCAAATAAATCTTGGAGGAAGGAGTGAAGAACAACAAACATTTAAAGTTACTACACGCGAGACAAGTTAACAATTTAACAGCGATTTCCTCTCTGTAGGTTCGGAACAATAAAAGTTAATTCAATTAACACCTTCGTCCAAGCTAATTTAAATGTTTGTGTAGAATTATAGAAAAATGGCTTGCATATCCAAAGCCTGGTTTTCTTCGAACTTCCATCGAGTTCGTGTGATAGCATTGACAGTATTCATCTTTCTGTGTTCTCCAGTGATACTTCTAGCCATTTTGGGATTGCAGACTTACAGGATGTTTCTTGGCATGTGTGTAAAACTGTTTAAGTGCGACTTGGATGGGATTCTATCTCCACGGAGTGCTGTCTTAGCCTCAGATGATATTTACGGTATTCCTAACTACAACATTGTAACGTGGTTTGTGTTGAAAGGAAAAGTTTCTATAGACAGTCTCCAGAGCACACTATATGAAAAAGCTGTGAACAAAGTAGACTCCGGAGGTAATTACCTATACCCAACTCTCCAACAGTTTCCTGTTCCTTTTCACAAGTTTTTATTCTGGAGGTGGGATGCGGAATTTAAGATAGAAAATCATGTCTACGTCCATGAGAAAGCTAAAGACGATAACAAATGCTGGAGTGAAGAAGACATTATGGACATCCAACATAAGCTTCTTCGCAAGCAATGGACACGTCACAGAAGCCTGTGGGAAGTATTCTTAATTCCAAATTTCAAGCCGAGTGGATGCTTCCGGGAAACGAAGACTGTGTTATTCTTCAGATTCCACGAATCCTTAGGAGATGCAGCGTCTTGGTTCCGGCTCTTCATTTTAGATTTATGCGACTGCGGCAACATTAATGGTCATCATGTCCCAAGGTCTCCTTACAGTTCGATAGACGAGATGGGAAACAAACACACTAATCCTTTGACGGGCACTCAGCATTTTAACAAGGATGACGGACGTGATAAGCATTGGTTTGGAGAAACTTTTCCCAAAAGTCTCCTTAAAAGATTGCGACGATTTGCATTCGAATTCGTCATACCTTTTCGAATCCCATTCGACTTTGCTACTCAAATCATGGAACCCAAGGATGAAAACGCGTGGAATGTCCATGAATCCCAATTAATCAAGAGAGATCACTTGAAGTTGATTGATAAGTTTTCTATTCACCATATAAAGGAAGTTAAGAACATGTTGGGAGTGAGTTTCACAAGCGTTCTGCTGGCTGCCTGCACATCAGCTATTCGTATCACCCTTATTAATTTAGGAATAAGCATTCCTAGGACGATGAAGATTGCCTTTCCAATCGTTCATGATTCCCATTGTAATGGCAACTTGGGAAACCATCTGTAAGTAACTTAGAGCGAATCAAAGAAAATCTCCTTGCTTCTCATAATTTGTTAAATATTGAAAAGATAGTTACTTTATAAGTGGTTTTTTAATTATTAAAGATCTCCATGTCATGTGAAGCTTCCTATTGGAATCGCATCCGCCAAAGAACGACTGAGAATTTGCCACGAATATTACACAAAAATGAGACGATCCAGTCAACCAGTATCCAATTTCTATCTGAGATATTTACTAGGGCTTCTGCCTTACAAATATTCTCAGGCGGCTTCCAGCTTTCGTCTGTGGACGGGAAGTGCCATCAATTTACCGGGTCCTTTGGAGTACCTGAGTATTGCAGAGCATCCCATTGAAGACATGTATTTTTCAGCGGCTTCTGATTCGGGTAGAGTTTTCATATTAAAAAGAATTTTACCAATTTAACAATCTCTTTCAGACATGAGTGTTTACTTAGCGGAATCACTTTTTTATTTCCAGGTTTTTTAATTTCATTTCTAAGCTACGCTGAATACATTCGCCTCTCGATTGTCATCGACCATAGGCTTATTCCTCCAGGCAAAGAAGACTTGGCCAAAGACATTTTACGGAACATTTATGCTGAACTAATCGCTTTAGGAATTGAGGGGGTTGTATGATTGTCAGCGCGTATATGCAGATGGTAGGTAGTTGGCGATAAAATGCATTAATAGTATGATAATTGTTATTCTTCGGGATAAATTATTCTGCCTTGTTCAAAGTTGCTTTTCCGTGTAAACAACTCTGTAATACCTCGTAATTTCTAAAAAAAAGTCTAGGGGAAATGTAATGTTGTAAATATCGAGTCTCTCTTCTATAATTTAATTGAAGAACACCTCCTGTAATTTGTCAACTTGACATAGACCATAAAGTAATTTCCTGCTTATGTACTACCGTTAATTACTGTGTTACATTTACAGAGTAGAGAGAAGATGTTTGATATCAGTTTTATATAGTTAGTTGTAAAAATAATTAAAAAATATTTGAAGTGAAACGGCCGATATATATTGAACGCACATTAAAGTCAAGTTTTATAGTGTCATATAGCATTTGATTTGTATGAACTCGCGATATGTATCTGTGACTGAACACCATCTTCAACTTATCTGGCACAGAATCACTCGTAAATAGGGAAGGTTAATTGCTCTTTCCATTGTGACAATCCTACATTTATAAGAAGTAATATAAGGCGCAATTAATTATTTAGACAGGTCGACATACAATTAGAATGCTACTACCTGTTTTGTCTCCTCACCTTTGACTGCAGGTGACAGTGACAAGTTAACAATAGGCGTGCTGTGCACTGAATCGAAGGATGATAGAATTGCCAGGAGAATAGTCGTGCTGCAAAAATTGGTTTGAAAGTTAGGATGCATCTATCAGTAAGCTTCCAACTTATTCCGTGATAAGAACAGGAAGAGAGCGTATCTCGTAAGATAATCATTTTCTCAATTAAAAGTGGTATTTTCTGAAGTATAATGCTAACTGAGGAAATAATCAAGTCTCTCCCTGTGGAGCTGCAGACTAAAAATGCATCTGACACTATATGCATATTAGGTCTCTTTATCAATCACCCGCTAAGAGATCAACGGACCTGAAGGATGAAGATAAACACAAACGAGATTGCAAATGGATGGAGAATTCTAGTATTTCCATGTGCCGTTTTTCTCAGCAACCAGTGAAGGGTTTTGGAATTAGTGTATGAAAAAATCAATGAAATGAAACCGGAGATCCAATATACTATTATTCAGAATTCGCAATAATAGAGCAGACAGGAATTCGTCGGATTGCCGGAGAATATTAATGAGAGCACAACAAATGCCACACAAATTCTAGTTACCTTACAGACGGTTTCATAAGGGAGACGCAATTAGCCTGGTTTTACGTGAGATTTTGCTTTGTTGATCGTCATTCCGAATGAGACAATTGGAGATTAAGTGCTAATGACGGGGAGACGACATTTTATTGCCAATTCAGAGGCAATAATTAATCTACGTGTGCTTTTTGTTAGGTGAATAGTGATACGCGGAAATGGCAATCCCTCTTCTTCTCTTCTTTCCTTTTAAAAGTCTTTACATGTCACCGGTAATTCTGCGAGTTGTAAATTTGTCGTAAAATTAAACGATTTGTTGCTATAATTTTCTTGCATTGACATTTATTGCATTAAATATAAATCATATATAACCGGAAGGTAATGAATTCATAGAACTACCATGATATAAGAAATGTTTCAGTATATCGAAGTCTTTTACAGTTAGGAGGCAGAGTTGCATAAGAGTAGCTTACGCATCCTTGCATATTACCCTTGATTAAAAATTGCTCTGACTGCGAGACCTTATGTTATGACTATTATTACAATTCGGATATCCATCTCCGCCGCTGTTGCAATCAAAGTTCGTACCAGTCATTCCTTTATAAAGCTCTACCATAAAACTTCTGACCACCAGCAGAGCAATAAATCTGTATAATTTCTCCACTTCCAACACACCATTCACCCACTTGTACTGTCCTCGAAAAACGTCAATCAAAGATCCAAGAATGCTTAGTATGAATAGGAGCAGTCGAATTATGAACCAATGTTTGCAATGCTTGTAGTTTTTCTGCAACAATAGAATTCATAATAATTATTTTAACTATTTCAAATATGTCAATAAGAGCAAACAAGGAAAAATGTGCTCGCGTTGGAATGTATAAAATGAGACAGTGACAAAGGGTGTTCCTGTACATTCAACATTATTTTCACACGCTTACGAAACACAGTGAAGAACAAATCTACAGGCTACAGGCATTAAATTAAGTCTTGCCGAGACTCCTACTGCGAACTTCCTCATAATCTCTCCTAAGATTGCGCTTAGCTAATTTACGGTTTATATTTTGTAACTAACTATTCCAAGCCCATTTAGTATTTAATTCCATAATAATCTCTTGGTTTACTTAACATGCAATTATTATGTAACGAGATTACGGATGGATAATGAAATAATATATCCCCTTACCGATCTAACCCCGTTATTCAGCAGAAAGAACAGAAAAATCTCCACTGCGAGGCCAATCACTGACGCTGTGATGAGAAATACGGATGAATACTCTGTAAGTTCAAACATGCAGTCATTAATTGTTGCAGTAATAGATTGCGGGTGTTTAAATACAAACTTAACCGTACTTTTGATTGTGAGTGATTCCTTCGTGTCTTCTGCGAATTCAGGATCTTTCAAAGTACCTTTCTCCTGCCCAACGATACGCTTGAGCATCATGGCGAGTGAGGTCACTCGATAAATCGTGTAAATTAGTGCAACCATCTAACCAGAAAAATAACAAATTACACCACTTGAGCACCTCAAACAAAAGACAGGTAAAATACACCGGAAACACGCGATGCACCACTTACAATGTCTATATAAATTACACACCGAAC
Organism: Isotomurus palustris; assembly: GCA_034696625.1. Lineage (NCBI taxonomy): Eukaryota > Metazoa > Arthropoda > Collembola > Entomobryomorpha > Isotomidae > Isotomurus > Isotomurus palustris. The sequence goes on from JAQGAD010000966.1 coordinate 24,780, forward strand.
AAGCGTTTTAACCGCGATTTTTTCACCACGGCACATGGTTAGTAGAGTGTATTCACTGTGCACAAATATAATACTAGAACTACAATGAAGTCGAAAGGAAAAGTGTCTCATCACTAAACCCGAAGGATGACTTCGTCCTTCCTGTGTATGGACATTCTCCTGTAAAAAGGAAAGGAGGTTGTGTTCTTGAGGATACTAAAACTGAACTGACTCCAGTAGTCAACACGCTAACTGAGTTATTCCGATTTCTCTTCGCTCAGAGAAAGTCCTAAATGAATCTTGCCGTATCTCTGTGACTGCGTCTTCCTTTGTGTGCTCCACGAACGCTTTCTATAAATATATGCTTTCCTATCTTGACATCCGAATATCTACCTGTCATCACACAGTTGTTACTGTCTCTTTTATTCCACCAAACTTTATCTCTTTATTTTACTTGGTTTAAAAGAAAATAAGGCCAACCCCTAATCTGTGTGTATTTTCCCTCAGGAGGAAAGTAAATCTTTTTTCCCCATTGCACATATGTCTCATTGGAGCCTTGAAACATGAAAGTCCAAGTCCATGCATGAAAGTATAGTAATAGATCGTCAATTAAAGATTAAAGTTTTTCTACTT
>JAQGAD010000967.1:0-25370 GCA_034696625.1 Isotomurus palustris
TTTTTTTTAGAAAACTAGAACCCTTAGACCCCAAAATTATTCTTTTGTAGGTAATCCTTGATCACGCTGAACTCCTTGACTTACTCAACATATTCAAGCTAGAAAATACAATATTACATAATTGCAAATTCAAACTCAACTCACAACAGAACACGAAGATTTTTTACAAATAAATTGCAAGCAACAGAATTCATGAAGTCTACTAGTGTGACTCGTAGAAAATAATGATGAGAGACGCGAATAATGAGTTAACGTGGGAGTTAGCATACACCTGAATTATTCGCAATTATTTGAATTTGTTCTACACGTAAAAATCTAACCAGACTAACTGTCTTCTTCTCATTGCTTCTCACCTCTCGCTACTCATTCTTCATTCATTGTAATGCGATTACCTAATCGCACTTAAATTAACCAGAATCTCATTTCAATTTGAACGTATTCCCTGTTAACGCCAAAGGTAGTTGCAGGCAGTCGCTCACCATCATTGTGCATGGATTCCCTTTCAACGCAAAAGTAAAAAGTAAAAGGGACTACTCCTCTGATGTCCTGCCTGCTGCAAAATATGTGTGCCATGACATGGGATGGTTATTGGTCACTGGCCCATTTCACTTCGTTATCTCATCCCTGCAGAATCAAGAAGCATTTGCGAATTACGTACAAGCAGCAGACTACACAACCCAAGCAAGAATTATTAAGGGCCCTTTCAACAAAGAGGAGTTCTCCTTAGTCAGTTAACCTATTTCCACGCAAAAGAGTCTATTTTTTAATTCGAGTTTTTTCTCGCAGCTACAGATTTAATATTCCATTTGTTAGAATCTCAAGTGGAGGAGACTCCCTCAGATCATCTCAAGTAGGATTACGATTTACGATTTACATTTCCGTGAGGAGTTGAGGAGGTTTGGGTGCCTCTTGCGTAACTCAAGAAGTAAAGATCACAATCACAAGGTGCGAATTCATTAATCAATTTACAATTTAGATCAAGACACAAGACTGACTTCAGTTGAGGAGGAATAGAAAAGTGAACGTCTTCCAAGAAAATGGGGAAATTCGAGATTCTACGTGTTTTAACTGTGTTCGCTGTGATCTCTGTGGTTTCTTCTGCTGGAACGGCACAAAATGAGACGCTGGGAAGTCCCACAACATCTGAAACGAGCCTGGACGGATCTTTGAGGCCCATTAGACAAGCCAAACCTCAACTACAGGTAAGCAAGGCAATTAATCATCAAAGATGAAAAAGACGATCTGTATTCAAATGCACTATTTAATTTCAGAAGAAAATTACAATCGAGTCTTTAAGTCTAGCCGAGCTGATTTTGGTTCTTATGGCCAAACACGGCCAAGTGAAGACAGCCTCAGCCTTCAGCTCCCTTGACCAGCAGTCCTTAGGCCAAATCATGCGAATCCTCCTCGTGGAAGTCGACAAATCGCTAGCAGCTGACATCGTGGCGATGCAGGAATACGCTCAGAACTCTGACAAACAACTCGTCTCAGTTATCGCCCGTATCGTCACAGGAGATGGAACTGTGGCCAAAGACATTTTCAGTTGGGACGATAAGCTTAAGAAGTTCCCGTGGTGGGCAAGAATCAGACAACGAATGTTCCAGAATCTCGACAAGTACGTCGAAACTTTCGACCCTTCCACAGCACCACAAGCCACCTCCCAGCCTTCTCCCCAATCTTTTCTGAAACTTAATTAGTCCCCACCAATACCAATTAATTAAGTCTCTCTCTCTATTGCCTCTATATTAATTACTAACTTGTCTTCAGCACCACATATTTTTGTACTAAGGAATACGCTGATTTTATTTTTGATGCCGTGTATCACAGTAAAAGAACATAATTACGAATACCAGTTAATTAATTAATATCACACACTTTAATTAATTAATTATTTTCCTCCGGGAGTATCTCTGCACAGTTCTTCAAAATTGGGAACATCGGTTTCCCAGACACAGTTGCTCACTGGAGGATTGTAGATGGTTCCTGCAGGGCACAACACGAGGGTTGCGTCGTATCCTCCTCCAGCGTTGGCAGAGCAGATGAAGAAACTCCGGCAATTCAGGGGATTGCGGGTTGGTCCTGGAGCTGTGCAGCTTCCGTCTGAGGGTGGAGTTGGTCCGGGAGTTGTCGTAGTTGTTGTCGTAGTCTATTCAAAGTTTCAAAATTTTGACATATGTTTCCAAAAGTCTCTCTTTGTATTTTGGATTCTTACGGTTGCAGTTGGGTCAGTGGTGGTTGGAGTTGTTGGTGGTCGTGTGGGAACGTCTCCAAGAAGACCTCGTCTCGCAGTCTTCAGGAGTGGGAAGGGCTCAGAGCTGTGGAGTCCTTTGAAGTCATCAGTCTCAATGGACCAGAACATGGCTCCTCCAAGTCCCATTTCCATCGCGTACTGGACCTGAACACACATCACATCCCAATTAATTAATCAGTTAATTAATTGCCTTCCAATTCAAATCCCAGGTGAACTTACTCTGGCAGCAACACTCTCTTCGTCATCGTATCCGATCCACATTCGGTCTTTAATTCCAACGGGTCCAACGACATCGGGATCTCTCATGATTGTCCATCCTCCTAAGGCTTGTTGCTCCAAAACCTGCACATTTATTCACACCAATTAACTAAGCAGCCCACATTCATTAACTCCACAGACTTCTGTCTTCTTTTAGCCTACCTCGTTGTATCCCCAGATTCCAGGTTCACGAGTGTACGGCCCGGCCGTAATGAGTTGACTAGCTGGAGCGTAGAATCCATTGACAGATGTGTCATCCAACAACCAACCTCTGCCATAACTTCCAATTCCCAGGATGAGTTTGGATGGAGGTGCGCCCTTTGCGATCCAGAATTCGATTGCGTGTTTCTGAAAGCACAAAAATATGAAAGTCTCGTGACTCTCCGAGCAAATCTCAACAACAGGTTAGATTAAATATTAATCAACTTACCACATTCAACAAGGTATTGTTTCCAGTATCTGCTGAGAGGGATCCCATTGGAGATTGATGGTGAGTGAAGGTTTCCCAACCCTGTAATTAAATCCAGATTAATTAATTAATTAGCCTAGACTCACAATTAAAATCCACAGCAAGATTTGAATTGTAATATCAACTTACCCCGTGGAAATCATAAGCCATAACATTGATGAAGTCGAGTTCTCTGCAAAAGCCAAACCATTTTACGAATTAAGTATCAACCTTTACTTTAATAAGATCTTAACAATCTCCACGACTTACGCGGACATTCCAGGGACGTCATAAGCTTCCTCAACTGTCGGCGTACCTGCAGAAACAGCAGCGGTCAAAAGCCATCCTCGTGGAGCGAATTCTGCTTTCATTTCTTGACACAGCAGAACGAAGTTTGCCTAATAAAAAATGTTCATTTTTACGTAGATTTCTTTAAGAAATATTGTTTTTTTAATTTTCAACCAGATTCAACTCACTTTGTCCTCAGGGTTTCCTCCACGTTGAGTGGGGTACTCCCAATCCAAATCGAATCCGTCAAAGTTGTACTGTTCCAACAAGGGAATGACGGAGTCGATAAACCTCCTCCTTCCTGCAGCTGTGCTTGCCATCTGCACCAATTACACGAAACTCGTTTAAAATGAAATTCATTCGAATTCGAAAAGCCAAAAAATCAGATTTTAATTTTACGTTAGAGTATTTCTCCGATCCTTCGTTCCATCCTAAAATATATAAATATAGCTGTTAAGTTAAGCAGATGCCAAGAACGTGGAGACAATGAGAGAGTTCCTGTAAATCAATAAATTGTCTCAATAAATATTTCATACCTCCAACAGCGAGGAGAGTCTTAAGAGCCGGATTGACTTGTTTCATATTTGTGAATCTTCTGAAAGCTCCACGTCCCCAGTTCTCTTCGAGCTCGTTGTAAGCGTCCAAGATCTTCAGACTTCCATCTTCTTCCAAACCAGTAAATCCGTAGATAAGATGTCTGTCATTCGAATCCAAACCCGAATTAATTACTAATTTTCCCTCGTTCTATTAAGTATTTTTCTTAAGCTCACTGCTTAGCTTAGTTCTGTCAAAAGCTTACGTGCAAATCATAGGATCCATGTCTTCCACATCAAACTTTCCGTTTCCAGGTCTGTAAACAGCCCAAGATCCATAATAGCACACCAGTTTCTTCTGGTCTGTTTGATAGGAATCAAAAAATCCAATCAAGTCTTTCATAAAATGAACTAGCCAATATCAATATAATTACAATCTTACCTTGCAAAGGCGAAGCAAAAGCAACTCCAGCCACTACAGCCAAAGAAATTAAAATAGTTAAACTTCTCATAGCGAACTCTTTCAGTTAAGCACACTTTCAATCGGAAGTATTCACCGCAAATGAGCCTCTACCCACTGACGACAGTCGCAAAAAGCTGCTTGAACTGCGAATCTCCAGTCTTTTTATGCCGTGGCTATGAAACCCCTTTGAAAACAAATCAATCATGCTCCAACCTTTCCATTCTTAATCATCGCTTATCTCTGCGACCATTCCACCGATTTTCCAATCGGTAATTGGTTCTTCGGTCCAGCCTCAGCAGTTTATCTCTCCAGCAGCCCAGCCCAGCCGGTTGATGATAGTCATCTCTCCAGCATGACCAACGTTATCTCCACATTTAGGTGTTATGTCGATGGGTGCAAAAGTAGATACTCCCACTCTCTTATATTGATAACATTCTTTAATTCCAACCTCAAGTATATTGTTCTCATCTCGTACAAGAGATCAATCGATGAACTCAATAATATTTCCCCCGACATGTTGTTTGTCCACTTCACTGTTTGTCCATCTCAGTTAGATAATCTTAACAATCACATCATGCACTCTCTGCTTTACAAGATGATTATAACACTCACGTGCTTTTTATCCAAGTGTCTCTCCAATTGTCATTCACCGTCGATGCGACATGACTTGTGATTGATTGGTAATTTATATGCTGTCATAAGTTCCATGCGGCAACGGTAAATTAAAAAAACTGTCCTGCAAAACCTCCTCAACTTCTCACCATCCCACAAGTAGCCTCAGTTTATCTGATTGTGAATTGTGAGTGTTACGAGAGTTTGATTGATTCCTTCTAGAAGTTAATTAATTAAACACTTCATTTGTGATCAGTCATCAGAAATCAGAATGACCACATCTCAATCAAATTAATATAATGAACTCCAGTTTTATCGGAATATATAAGCTCACCTTCCTTAAACTTGTTCTCTGTGCAGTCGAAGATTCAATCCGAGGTACAGGCAATCTAGAGACTGCACAATTATTTACCCTTCCAAGCTAAAAAAATCTTTAAAAAACACTTCAAAACTTCCTTAAATGATCTAATTTTAGGTTAAAATTAGCCCATTAATCAAACCAAAGATGATTGTACATCTCAAGTAGTATCACATAATCACATTGCAAAACCCATCATAATACTAACTCCACTATTTCCACATTTTTGTAAATGCTCCAATTTATTTTTTTATTTAAGTAGAGACACACATTAAACAACTGCGTAGCCAATCAACAGTAGTCCTCGACAATAGATAAATAACTCAATAACAAAGCTGAATAAATACATATTGGTCAATCCCCCGCAGATAATGTCACAACTCTTCCAATTGAATAATTGAACCGTGAAGCCAGTTGTTAGCAAAGTCTCCGACTTAATCAGCAAAAATTACTCTGTTTGTTTAGTGTCTCTCTGTATTACACTCATTGCGGCTTAAAATAAATATGTCTCACTCTCCACCAATTCTGAAACACAGAAATGCAGATTTACTTTTTAGTACACAAAATACGGAATAAGATCTCACCAATCTCACGTGTGTCTGGTAGATTTGATTACCATCACAAAAATAAAAATGTTGCAGATCATTCGGCAAAATCAATAAACAAATCAAATTCACATCCTTTACATTACAAGTATTTAACGACTGAACGTGTAGCGAGTTAATTGTTCCTTCATCCTTCCTGTATATCAAATAATGTGCAATACTAATTCCACATGTAAAACACACAAGAAGCTATTTAAGGTGTTTAAATCAGAAGTTGAAAGACTGAGGCAGATCGAGGGAGGTAATCATCCATGAATAAAAATGCATTCGTGCATGAAGCATGCATGAGGGTTTTAACACTTAAGTATGAAGTATGAAGAATGAAGCAACTCTTGAGTACAGTGTGCAGGAAATCCTCTAAAATCGATTGATATCTCACTTAAGTTGACTTAAGCCTATTTTGCATTAATCACTGATTATGTCACATCTCATCTGAAAATTCATCGAGAACAACTCGAGATTCACAAAATTGCACACACCTCGTTCACAATACAATCCACTACTCCTACCTAATTTAACATTACGGTTCAAGAACTTAACCGTGCCTTACATTAAGCACACACTCCTTAACTCCTAACCTGCTAACTTGCTAAACTGCTAAAATGCTAAACTGCCAAATTGACACCTGCTTCCGCATTAAAGATTAAACTGACATCTTATTATTGATGAAATAATCTAGAGCGTTTCGCCTTAAGTATAAATACTTTTCAGCGTCTTTTGAATTATATTCAGTCTCCACTTCCGACCCATCCAATTCGCTTCTCAATTCAGAGCTTCCACATAATTCTATTTAAGTCTTTAGTACACCAAATCATGTTAAGTGAGTATTGAGGATTGAAGATCATTTCTTCCAAAATTTCCCTTTCAGTTCTATTTTATCCACAGTTTTCTTTTAAAGTTTCCTGAAAATGAAAGTGTTCATCTCGCTTCCCTTCCTCGTTGGAGTATTTCTATCACTTCTGGTAGCCATCAGCCATTGCCAAGTCCAAGCTCAGATTGGAAGTTTTAGTCACAGGAATGTCGAAGCTTTTGGAAGGCCTTCTTTCTCTCAGGTTTCTAATAATGCAAATACTAGTTTCCTGTCATTCGATCCACGTTTTGATTTAAGTCGCTGTTGTTCTTGGTTAACTAAACGGAAGCCTTTCTTAACCTAAATCTAAAATCTGATCTATTTTTTTCCTCAGTTTGTGGATCGTGGGGGCGATCTGATACCTCAAGAGTCTTATCATTACCAATCGAGCTACTATCCCAGCCATCATCATGGACATCACGGTCACGGACACGGTCACGGAGGATACGGACACGGAGGACACGGTCATGGACACGGACACGGTCACGGATGGCACAGACCTCGAAGAGTCTACCACATCTACCACAGCAATCACCACAACCAAAGAAGTCGCGTTCTGCCCAGCCTTCTCGCTGGACTCGCTGCAGGTTCTGCCCTCGCCATCGGAGCTGGAATCGCAACAGGAGGCCTCGGAAAATAACCAGTGACCGTCTAATAAATAAATGAAGCTCAAACTATCGTCCCACAAGTTTATTTTGAAACTATATCTGCTTGTTCCTACATCCCGTTAATTGAGCCCTGCCCTGCCTGGCTGGCTATGAGAATAAAAATACCTGTCGCTCTTTCATACAATAAGTAATCACCTTTAATTGTTACCGTTACACACAAACACACACAAAGACACTTGGCTGCGAAAAACGCATCTTCCCTTTCCCTTTTACACTTTTACTTCTTACCCTTCTGCTCTTTTCCGTGTGTCTGTCTGAATGAGAAGTGATGATCCGTTGTGTATATTAAATAAGTACACACACGCAGACATTCACACGTAATCTCAAGGGCCACGCATGAAAATGATCCTCCTTCCTTCCTTCATACAGCTTACCTGTAGGTGCAGAGAGATCAACCGTTATCACTTAATCTGTCACCAACAGGTCCCGTTCTTCCAGCTAAAATTAAATTAAGCTTTTACAAGTTACGGTACACCTTTCGCAGGGAAGGTTAAGGTCAAGGCTTCCACTCAGCCTTCTCCTCAGTAGGCTTCTAACCTCACACACTTCCACTTCCACTCGTCTTATTCTTGCTCCTACTTCAAGATGTTCAGGAGATTTGGAATCACCAAGATTCTCTTGATACTCGTCATTTCATCGGAAGCTATAAACATCTCCCTCAGCTTCAACATTCCCGATGATGACAGTAGTGGAAAGGACTCCAGCATTCCTGTTAACGATGCCGTAAGTTGATTTCAAATTCTGACTAACGTATTTTAGAATTTTGAGCAAATGCTGATCAGATAAAATGTTTCTAACAAGCAGGAACGGAGTAGCAGTAAGTCAAAGAGAGAAACTGAAAAGGACGCTGTGGCTGTGACATCCTCAGACTTTGAAGGACTCAACTGCGATGTCAACTCGCTGGATGGACTTCTTGAATCTTTAAAGGGTCTCATGGAAGACCCTCAAAAGGCCATTTTACCTCCAAGTAATCATTGATTCTCAAACCAGAAAACATTTTTATATCTTCTCTAAGCTGCGTTATTAATTAATCCCATTTCCCTACTTTTGACTTAACCACGACACACAACTTACAATTTAATCACTGACAAAATAAATTCATTTCCAGATTACATCTGCACAGTCCTCATCCTCCTGAAGAGATCTCAAGAGAACAACGCTGACCTCACAGCCCTGAGAGCTGAGAGTGTGACCACCACCTCTCAACTGGAGACCCTTAAGACTTCCCTTGCATCTCAGGAATCCAAACTAACTCTCCTTCAAGAAGAACACGACGCTCTTAAGGAAGAAACCGATGAAAGGTTCTCCAGTTTCCAAAACCAATTCAACAACTACGCAGATGAGTTCTTGCGAAGTCTGGAGAAACAAGCGGATACGATTATGATGGTTTCCAACAACATAATGGAGATTCAACAAGTCAAGGAAGCGCTGAATGTGACGATGAAATTGGTGGAAGAAAGTTCTTCAACAGGCAACAAGTCTATTGAAACTCTGGAAGACAAATTCAACACAGGCTACAAAGACGTGACCAATTCACTGGATGAGTTGAAGTCCAGGACTTCCAAAACTGAAGTAGAAATGGTCGAAAAGATCTCTGAGATTGTGGAGGAAATGAAGACACTCGAGACTCGTTCACAAAGCGCGTTGAAGGGAGAAATGGACAGAGCGTTGCAGAGAGAATCCGAACTCAATTCCCTGCTGGACCAGGAGTCTGAAAAAGTCATGGAATCTTTGGAAATGTTCTCTGCCCAATTGACTGCCAACGTGAAGAGTGTGAGATACGAGCAAATAGAAACTTACCTGGAGAACATCACACAGTCTCTGGAAAGCAGGATTTCCGGGATTTTTGAGCAGATCACACTTTTAAAACTCGACCTGGAGAAGCGACTCGAAGACAATTTGCTGGGAAAGACTGCATCGGAAATCACAGAAGGAATTCAGGAACTGTTCCACTCCCAATTCAAAGTCCTCGAGGCCCTCGAATCTCAAGTGAACGGGAAATTAGAATCAGAAGCGTCACGAGCTGTGAAAGCTGAGGCAGAACTTCTCCAAGTGATTCATCAAGAATCTGTAAAGTCTATCCACGAAATTGAGAAATTGAAATCCAAGCTTGAGAGTGAATTGGGACGAACTGAATCGTCACTAACAAATCTCCACAACACAGTTCAGAGTCAAGAAGAGAAGTTGAAGTCTCTTGAAGACGAAATTGCTGTGCAGATCAAAATGGAATCCATGCGAGCAAAAAGCGCTGAGGCTCAGATGACTTCGATAATCACAGGTGAAGTTGAGCGGGCGAAGAAAGCTGAAGGAAAGTTGGTAGCTAAGATCGAATCCACAGCAGTTGAAGTTCTGGAAGAGATCGAAAGATCAAAAGCAGCTGAAGACTCGCTCAACACAAAATTAACACAGGAAGTCGAAAGAGCATCTTCAGCAGAGACCAACCTCCTGAGCAACATCAACGAGGAACTCAAACGAGCTTCCGAGAAGGAAGAACTCCTCCAGGAAATCGTCCAAACTAACGCCCAAGACATTAAAGAGCTGGACGAAAGACTTGACTCCCGTCTCAGAGTTCTACTTAACGAGTCCTCATCAGCTGTGGAATCCAAAGTCATCCATCACCTCATGAAGATCGAAGAGATCGAAGGAAAGTTCCAATCCAGTTTGGATGAAGAAATCTCCCGTGCCAAAGAAGCTGAAAAGACACTCCAAAGCACATTGGAAACTAATGGAAAGAAATCCCTGGAGTTTGAGTCCACTGTCCTTAACACAATAATGAGCGGAGTAGTCCGAACTGCAGAGTTCGAAAATGAAGTCAGAGCCAATTTAACAGCTGAGATTGAGCGAGCACAAAGAACGGAGATGGAACTGTTCCAATACCAAGTTGGAAACTGGAGCAATTTCGATGCGAAGTTTGAGAACGCCTTTAGTCTCATCAACAACGATACGATGACACAAGTCCACAGCAGAATTAAAGACGCCACTAATTTCCTCCAGGAGAAGATCGACTCACTCTCCACTTCACTGGAGACGAAGATAACAAACGCCACTGAGGAAGGAGAGAAGAAGCTTAAGAAGGTCGGAGAAGACTTGAAGAAATGCTGCAGTAATTCAGGTTGGTTCAGAAGACCAGCTTTTCTCGGCTCCTCCTCCTCCAGTAGCTCCTCCCCCTCCTCAGGAGGAAGTTCTCCCGGAGCAGCTGTAGGCGTCCTTGACAGAGTCATGGGACTTTTTGGAAGACGCAGAATTAACGCAGCCTCATCCAACAAAACCGACATTGCCAGTTCCAAAGCTGACATTCAGGAAATCAAAGGACGGTTCTTAACAATGCTGAATTCTACATCAACTGACCGCCTCCGCACAACTCCAGCAGAGGAACTAAACTCCCAAGAAGAAGGAATTTCAGCGAACCCTGCTTCCAACTCTGCAGAAGAATATGCATCTTCCAAAGGTCGTCTTTTGACTTCTGACCCTTTAGAGGATCCTGAGGAATCCTTACAATCTGGAGGAGACTCCATTCTTCCTGTAAAGATCCAGAGATTCAACTCGAAGGTCAATCTCATCTACGGGTAGACTTCATCCTTACGTGCAAACAAATCAAAGTAAACTTATTAAGTTGGTGCCATACAATCTTTTTCGTTGTCCTGTATTTTTAGTTAAGGTGGAAGATAATTAATTAATGAAATCACGAATTCATGATGATTATTATGATATTATTAAATTTATAATGAGTAGACTAATAAATTCAAATTTTACAAAATCCGAGTGTACAGTGTACTATTTCATTCATTCAAAATTGAATCTCTGGAGCCCCGAGCAATATTCAATGAATTATATATTCACACTGACTGGTTAGTTGAAGATTGGTCCCTTGACAGCCAGCGTTTAAACGTATCTGGACAATCTGGATAACAACGAGAGTCAACTTATCTCTGCAGCCATGAAAAAAATCTGTAGCTTCAGTCTGTCGTCAGTTTTGGTTTCCGATTTCGCACCACTTCTCTACCAAAACACAGCCAAGGTATTTTGCGTGCAACTTTTCTCTTTAGCTTCTATCTCTAGATTCTAGACTTAACTTGAGTTATGGTTTTGGTTATTCCACAGATGGGTAGTCGATGGTTATCAACTGCGTTTGGGGTGGTGGGAGTGATTTGCGCATTGACTTCTGAAGTCGTAGCCGAACAAAGCGCAGGAGAGGAATACCTTGAGATGTACTTGAAGATCGTCGGGGAAGGAGAGACGGTGGGAAGGGATTGCTCTGCTTACAACAATGGACTCACCGATGATACCATTCCTCAGACGGTGGAAACGTACGCCGGTTGGAGTGCTAGTCAAATTCAAGAGGCCGTAGAAAAAAGCGCTCGTGAAGAAAAGAGTAGTTTAGAAGAATTACGAATGACAATGAGGTGGATTCTCCAAGACATTATTGACAAGACTGATAGGTGTCTGCTGAAGGAGGCTTTGGTCTGCGATGAAAAGGAAGGAAAGTGTGTGTCCTGCAGGGACCCAGGAAGGAAACACAAAGATTGTGAAAATGCGATAAAGATTGCGGACGCTGAAAGTAAAAGGGAGGAGGTGAAAGATGACACAACAGAGAAACCTCAGCAAACTCAGACTGGAAGTGGGACCGGTCGGCTAGTGTTGCCTGTGGGTGGAACTCTTCTCGCTGGTCTTAACGCTCTTCGTTCACAAGTCTTCTTGTGAGCAACAATCGGTTGAAACCAACTTAATTAATTCACTATAGCAGAGTTTAAAATTGATGTCGTGATGTAATTTGTAATGTCAAAATTAATTGGGTAATAACAGGCTAAAGTTTGAAAGCTCGAAAAGGGAATTGTTCAGGAGTTAATTAAGCTTCATTGTTTCTTTATTCATCTCCTTGCAAATCCAGCAAAGCAATCTCTTCGGCTATTTTAAAGAACTTGCACTGGTTTATAGGAAAGTTTATTTACTCGTAAAAATTTCATTAGCGGAAGGAATGGAAGAATTGTGAAATAAAAGATGACCAATGGAATCGATCGCAAATGCAGGAAGGTGGAGATGGTCCAAATTGGTTGGATTGAAAATGTGCTTAATTCTGCAGATGTTCCGTTAAGTGCAGGACGCAGTACAGCCTGGGTCGAATGCTGGAACACGGCGAAGGAAGTCCCCCCCCCCCTGTCTATCTGCCTAATAGCACTTTTCTCCTTCTATTAGCTACTATATTAATCTTATGGATGTCTCAAGAGTCTCAAGTTGAGCTGCTGCTTGTCTCGTCCCCCATGTTAAATCTCCATAAGCAGAAAAGCTAGCCACAGGGGCATATCGCCGGTGGTTTGGGTCAATTTTTATGAAACTTCCAAAATGTCACAAATTATTATTTGACTAAATATGTTGGTAAGAACAAGTTTCGGGGCTTATCGAGCGGTTATCAAAGTCATAATTTTTTTGCTCCGATCTCCTCCAAATGAATTACTCATGAGTTTTTTGACAATCTTAGATGATCTATACCAATTTTAACTGACTTCGACGGTTATCTTAGTTTATCTAAGTAAGGAGGAGATCGGAGTAAAAAATTGGTGATATTGATAACCCCAAGATAAGCTAAGATAACAGTCAAAGTCAATTAAAATTGGTATAGATCATCTAAGATTGTCAAAAAACTCATGAGAAATTCATTTGGAGGAGATCGGAGCAAAAAAATTATGACTGATAACCGCTCGATAAGCCCCGAAACTTGTTCTTACCAATATATTTAGTCAAATAATTGTTTAAAATGTCCCTGGGAAATAATTTGTGACATTTTGGAAGTTTCATAAAAATTGACCCCACCCGCCGTTGATATGCCCCCCTATGGCTAGCTTTTCTGCTTATGGAGATTTAACATGGGGGACGAGACAAGCAGCAGCTCTGTTAATATTGTCTCAACTCAGCCAAGAAGAATCAAGAAGTTCGTTTCTCTCCTATCTAATGAAAGCAAGCGTAATTTTTGTTCAAGCCGAAGATTCCAAGTGGAGTTGTATTGCTGTAAATTGTAAATAGATTTATTATTTCTTAAAGCAAAAAGAAACACAAAATATGAAACATAATAATCTTATTATGCTCAAATCCAAGAAACACGCGTTTAAAATAAAACAACTGCAATCTTCTAATTGTATCATATAAAATTACTCACTACAAAAATACTGTCCATTCCAAAATAATAAAGTATGTAAGTTAATCAATTCCATAATCCAAGTGATTTCCATATTAATTCCATTTAAACGTGAGTCTCGGGAACAATGAGAATTTGCGTGGAAGTCTCATTCCTCGTGACAAAATGAGCTGCTTTCGTCTGTCCAACTTCCAACGGAGGCGAATTCGGTCCCACCGAAGAATGACCTTCTCCGCAATTCCTCAGTTGTTCCTTCACACTCGTCGCAAGAAGTTCTTTCTGCTTCCTCCGATTAATTAACTCAGGTAGCCCCAAAGGCAGCAATTGATTCTCTCGTCCATTCTTCGTCATTTGCATCTGCTGCTGCTGTTGGTTCTGATGCTGCACTGCCAGTTGCCTCATTTCCTGCAGAACGTCGTCATTAAACTCTGAGCCGTAGTAGGCTGAGTCCAAATCCGAAGACATCAGCGTTCCTCCGTCAGATCCGTCCGACCTTCTTCCCTTGCTCCCTCGCGATTTATACTCCCTCCTCATTCCTCCGTTGTCTCTGTAGAACGAACTCAGCCTTCGTCGAATTCCACTCACAACTTTATTTCCCTTCCTCTCGCTTGCCGACCTGTTGTGGTTATTTTCGACGTATCGACTACTTCGACTCTTCACACTCCGCACCGTCCGTCGATTTGCGAATCCTCCGCGCGAATTGTTTCCCGGATCGCTCGAAGAGGAAGCAGAAGACTCGTCTGAATCTTCCGAAGGAGTTTCCTCCGAACTCGGAGAGTCGCCTGGACTTCCACCCGTGTAAACTTCGGGAGAAATCTTCTTCCTGTTCTTCTTCTCTGCTTTCTTCTGGCTTCGTCGTTTCTCGCGCAGAGACGCTGGAGCGCTTTTCGGTCTTTTCATCAGCGCTCCTTTCCCGTTACCCTTTCCCTCCTCATTTACACAGTAAACGATGTAAACTCCGTTGTCTCCAGAC
The DNA here is from genome assembly GCA_034696625.1 of Isotomurus palustris. Lineage (NCBI taxonomy): Eukaryota > Metazoa > Arthropoda > Collembola > Entomobryomorpha > Isotomidae > Isotomurus > Isotomurus palustris. The sequence continues at coordinate 14,438 of JAQGAD010000967.1, forward strand.
TTCTTCGACTTCTTACCTGAAGCCGTCGTCTCATCAATACACTCGTAGTCTGTGTGGTCATCAGGAGCTGAAGCTTGTTTCTTACTTCCCGTCGTTTTCTGCCGCTTCTCCGCAAGTTTCTGCAGCATTTTCGCCACATTCGACAACTCAGTTTTCGACAAATGATCCGGTTCTGGAGAAGACGACTCCGAAGACCCCGCAGATCGCCCCACCGGTGGATTACTCGACGATGGAGTTGGTGGCAATGGTTTATTGATCTTCGGTCCTTCAGGAAATCCTTGTGGAAGGATTCTTGGCTGCTGCTGCATTTGCTGCTGCGGAGGCATCTGCATCTGCTGAGGTTGTCCAGGAGGACTCAGCCTGCTTCCTCCTGGAGGAGGATGACCTCCCAAAATGGCAGTGGAGAAGTTGTTGTTGTTGTTGAGTCCTCCTCCCTTCGTCCTCGTTCTGTTCTCCCGTCCCTTAATCGTGTAGGCATACAGCGCGAGTGCGATTCCACAGAGAAGCAGAACGACAAGTCCTCCTCCGAGTCCGGAGGCTGCCATCTTCTGCGCACAGCTGGAGGGGAAGTCGTCGCTGCTGAGGGAGCGACCGTTTCCCTCGTGGCTGCCCGTGGGGAAGTCCTCCTCAGAGAGGGACGCAGGGTGGTCCTTCAGTCCCACCACACGCAGAGCCATCCGCGAATTCCAGTCGTGAATTATCGAACTGGAGTTGTGGAGCTCCACTGGAGATCGCCTCTTCCTTCCCGAGCCTCCGTCGCAGTCGTCCTGCAGATTAAAGAAAGGCCCTTAATTAGCCATCTTTGTTCCCTGTATGCTTAAATAACAAGGAATCTCCCGGAATCCGGAGTTTACTTACTGGAATGCAGTCCACGTCCTCCTGACAAGCGTGAACTTTGGCCGTGAGAATCAACGGCTCATTCGCCCGCTGTCCCCTGAAAAGGAACGCTTTGAAGGTGAAGTGATTCACGAGGTCGTTGCGAGGATCCTTCAACGGATGACTTTCCGCAATTACCTGTTCAACAGAATTTAACTTGTTAAGAAGGACTGATTGGCAAATTTTTTAAATCTTCCTTCTAGTAGTTTAATATTTTACGTGGTATTCGTCGTTGCGGCATCCTCTCCCATCAACCAACGTAATCACCTCAGACGCATCGTTGGGGTCCAAACTGTCGACATTCGACGCAGAAGCGGAGTCCCTCATTCTCCACACTTTCACTTCACTCAGTCTCGAGTGTTTCCATCCTAAACACAAGTTCGTTCTTAAACTGTCCATACTTCAAATTAAACCTCACGTAAAGACGCGTGCTCACCATCTCCTCCTCGCACGATACTCCGAAGCTGCAGAGGCTCTCCCAACTGGACGACGCCCCCGGAATTCACACGCTTCACGAAGAGACCATTCGAAGCCCCCGGATTCTGTCGGAAGACACCAACCTCCGCTGCAAAGTCCTGCCCACCTCCTTCGACAGTCGAAGACGACTTTCTGTTCTCCCTGCAAGAATCATATTTTAATCTCCCGTAATTAATCAAACATTTATTAATTAATTAAGACTCACAGAGTATCTCCAGCAAAACTGATGGTCCTCGTGTCAGCCATTGTGCTCTTCTGAGGAAGACACTTGATCGTCGTCACTTCATCGTCAGCCAACGCCAACGAAGGGACTCTCGGGAAGACCATCGTCAGACACATAAACTGTTAAATCAGTCATAATTAGCCCAGGTTTAATTAACAAACTGTATTTTAGTTAATTAATTATCGTACATCTCCGCATTGTTCGACTCCACAGTTGCGTAGGTCGGTGACGGTCATGTGGAAGGTGGCCTTCGTGCCTGGCTTCAGTTCCATTCGACATTCGTTCGACGTGAGCGGGTCTTGCGGACGGTCTCTCACGTACGGCTGATGGAATCCCCGTTTCATGTGAATCGTCGCTCCGAAATATTCCTTCGTTCGCGTCTTGAAGCATCGGATGTCTTCGAATGCAAAGTCTGCGGATCCACAGATTCGTTTTATGAAATATTGCATAAGTTATGAATCTTAACGAAAAGAAGAACCTATTCTACAAGAGGTTTAAAATAATTGCATCGTATTCGTCACTTTGGCATTGACAGTCATCAATGAAGATGCAAATGTGACGAACGCAGAAATGTCGTTAATAATCCAAAGAAACCTGAGTAAAGACGTACCTATGATGACATCGGAGTCGACGGAATTACCCGGCTCTTCTGACGAATCTTTTCCGTCCAAGTCACTCTTCGCCAATTCCTCCAGAGACTCGCGAACTCGGTCACGGAGTCTCGTCGTTCGAATTCTTCCTCCGGAGTTTCCAGGTGCTCCAGAACTTCCTCGACTTGTGCCAATTGCTCCGGGAGCTCCAACACTGCTTCGTGTTGCTCCTGAGGGCGCTCCTCCAGGAGCTCCAGGTCCACTTCGTCTTAAACCCGAAGGAATTCCTCCAGAACTTTTTCCTTCTCTCGAACTTCCAGTCTTTCCACTTAAAAGTCTCGTCTTAGGAGAAGATGTTCTGAGGTTGAGACTCCGACCGACACCTTCTATTTCCGGTGGAGCTGGAGGAAAAATGTCTTCCTCTCCTCCTCCTCCTCCGGTTCCTCCAGAGCCTCCTCCAATGATAGGAACCACCGTAGGCGATGGCGGACCTGGAGGACCCACAGGACCCACAGGACCTGAAGTGGGTTCAGGTCCCATCGGCTCAGGAGGCATTATGATTCCCACAGGAGACGTCGTTGCTGTCGGTGTGGTTGACATCACCGGAGGAAACACAATCGGCTTCATTCCTCCTCCTCCTCCGCCAGGTTTGTACGACACGTGAGTTGGCTTAGGTCTGTAATTGTTGTTGTTGTTGTACGAAGGAGATCCACTGGAATAAACGGGTCCTGGAAGACCTGGACTACCCGCATAAATCCCGGCTCTCTTCGAAAACACCGACTTCCCAAATGGCGACACGAGAAGTTCGTCACTCTCTATCGTCTCATCGTACGGATCCTCACCCCCGTCTTCGTAATCTCTCCCCATTCTGCTCTCCGCTTTCTGCTCCGTCGCTACTTCCGATTTGTTCACAGGAGCCGGGTTACTCTTGAGGATTCTCGAAGACAACGCCTCAAGAATCTTCACACCTACTCCTCCTCCTCCTCCTCCTCCTCCTCCTGAAGAGGTCCCTTCATTCTTCTGAAACTGAGTGGGAAACCTGTTCCTCAATCCCACCGAATTCGTTGCTAAATTACCCGGATTCGGATCTGGATTAGGTCCATGCAACTTACTCGGACTTGTCTCATTAGCCTTCCCCAACTGAATGTGACTTACTAGCAGCACAAACACCACAGTTCCCACTAAAACTCTTCTTCTAATTAACTGAGCCATTTTAATTAGACTTTAATCTTCACTCCCTAATCACTCGAATCCTTATGACTAAAGTCTCAACTCTTATCCTTCTGATTAATAACACTTATCTCCTTCTATAAGCCTCCATCTTAATCTTATGGAAGTCTCAAGTCAACGCAAGAATGCACGTCTGTACCAAGTGAGACAACTTTAAGCTGAGAGATGCTTGCTTTCTCTAACTTCACACATTGGTGACAGTAGGTAGACTGCGGACGAGTCCGGTTTCGATGCGACTTATCTCAATCCGATAGAGGAAACCGCTGACTGACCCAATAAAGGTGAGGAGAGAGAGAGACCTTTTGCCTTTTAGTGAGAAGATGAAGTAATGGATTGGATAATCGCCTTTCAAGTCTCATTACACAGGAGATCGAGGAGTGCCTAGGAAAGCTGACTTTATGATGACTTTCATGTCCCCGTGTTTACATTGTGTAACCCCATCCACTGACATCAATTACGAGTCTTGTTCGTGTAAAGTCAAAAGTAGTCTCGATGTACGTACACAGGTATTATAGTAAGAATTAAAGGACCAGCAGATGAAGGACCACAGCAGGAGTCTTGAGTCTTGAGTCTTGAGTCTTGAGTCTTAGGCTTCTGTGTAATAAACAGGGAGGCTGTTGTTGTGGGCTGTGGGATTCAAGGAAAGTCTCTCCCAGCCTATAAATCCTTCTACAGAAATATTTATTTGTTGTGAAACATGTCACTTTCGATTTTGGCTTTTCTTCTACGTTAATTATGATGCATTTTATGAGATGTTACATGATACTTCTTGCCGTTAATGTTACTATTACATAAAGAATTGTCAACAGTCTGATTTCCTTCCAAATTTGATTAGAAAGTTTTATTGCTAGTTTATTCGTAAACTGAAAAAGAACAGTTAGAAAATGAAGGAATCGTTAAAAAAGAAATGATCAAGGGAATCGATCGCAAATGCAGGAAGGTGGAGATGGTCCGCATTTGGTTGGATTGAAAATGTGTTTAACTCTGCAGATGTTCCATAATGTACATGAAAATGTACAGCCTGGGTCGATCTGCGGACTTGGACTCGCATCTACTTCTTGATGCTGGAACACGGCGAAGACAGCGATCACTGCCAACAGGATGACCCAAGTAGACTTCATTTTTAAACTGTAGGTCTGCTAAAACGAAAAAAAGATTAGAATTGTTAGGAAACGCTGCTTAAAAATTGGGAAACTTGTGTTGAAGTTGCTAACTTTTCTGTCTGTCTTTTTTCTTTTCTGAAGACTCCGAACTTTTAAGATGGCTAAAAAGTTGAAATAGCAATTTACTGGATTCAAATGGAACCTTATGATTGTAGTTTGATAATTTGTATCCCCCTGCGCAGAGATTTATATACAAAATCCATTCCTAATTCGTCCATAAATTAATCATAGGTAATCCTGATAATTTAGGCCAATCTAATATTACATGACAAATCATATAATTCATCCCTCTCAAATTGTTTTTATTAAACTAATTGCAATAAAGTATAAAAGTTAATCCGCACTATTTTGAGCGACTAAAAGTGTTCATCAGAAACTACAAACAGATTAGCTACAAATACAAACAGGAGGTTAAAATGGTGAGTACAATAAAATTACAAAAATAACTCACAATCAGTGTGCTAAACAATTTTTAGATAACAAATAGTTTATTGTTTATTGCTTACACCAACATGTTACAAGTTTGTGTCAAGTTTCAAGTGTTTATTTAAATTGACTCAATTCAATAAATCAATATCAATTTGTCTATTATCAATGTATGCTTTGATGAGTAACACATACAAATGTTTTTAAATTTTAAGTTTTCAAAAATGGGCGTATATTTGACTGTAAGTGTCTCTCTTCTTGTCAGTAGACTTAATTAACCGGCGAATCTGTCGCAAATGCATGAAGGAGGAGAAGGTCCACAACCGGATGGATTGTTCATGTTTCTGAACATGCAGTAGTTCCAACGTCCGCAGGAAAAGGTACACCCAACGTCCACGTTGCCCCAGTTGATAAACGGACTTGGATTCCCTTCCGCTTCTGGGTAAAACTGGGCCAGCATCACGATCACTGCCATCAGGATTAACAAAGTAGACTTCATCTTCAAGGATTTCTACGCAAATAAAGTAAAGATTTCTTCAATCAAAGATTTCTATTTCTTCAGACAAAATGACAAACAATTAGCTACTTACATTTTTCCTCGTCAATATTTCGACTCGTGTTTTTTACTAGCAGTTCAGTAGTTGGTGCTAATCAAACACTGATACTTCTATCCACTCGTCTCATGCTCTTTATATACCGAATTCTTATCAAAAAGAAGCTCTAAGCTTAATTAATCATCCAATTCATTTAAGCGAATCCCCTCCTCCGTGTTAACTTCTTAAGACTCGCATGATCAAAAACACTTGAGTGAGGTTAGAAGCTCGCTGCGGAGCCTCAACTTAATTAAGTGAATTCACACGAAACTTCAACGAGATAATGAGATCACCAGCCTGTTCAAGAAACTGATTGATACTATTAACATTTACATTTATTGAAACCCACACATATTTATGTGCTTATCAAGTTGGAAAAGTACAAGCAACTCATTCCAGGAAAGCCATAGCAGTGCACAAATTATTGCCACATAATTCCGTGAAACATGCAGCCAAATTAACCACAAGAAGTAGCAAATAAATACTCATCGCTATTATAATTAAATATCTACTGAATTATCAAGAAATCCGTAACTGCCAACTTTCCTTAAATAAATATGCGATATATGACACACAAGACGATGAATTAAAAGAAATCTGAATTCTGCTTCATAAGCATTCTGCATTTTCCTGTCAAGTCAATTTATTTACGACTTTTCGCCCTTACTTTAGGTTTGGCCACAATCGATCCCAAGTCAATAAGTACCTTTTATCATCTTACGAACCTACCGACCATCCCAAAGCCCACAGGACAATAAAATTGTCAGATATTCCTTCACATTCCTACAGGAAGTCTCAAGGGACCCCGTACACATTCATTCACATACATCGTGTAAACCACAAGAAGCATTCTTTCCAGTCTCACGGGACCCATTGGAACACTTGGAATGCAACAAGGGAAAGTCAACAACCAAATTTACATCATCTTTCATCTCTCAAGACTCGACTCAAGACTCCCAGTGAGACTGAAAGTGAAATTAAGCTGAAATAGCCGTCCACAATTAACCCTTCCACATTCTTCGCGACTTCCCTAAAACTTCGCGAGAATATGCGAAGGTCATTCCGCATTGGAATTTCAAAATTCCAATCCAAATCCACAAATACGTGAAGAAGGAATTTGTGAAATACCCTTGAACATTTCTAATTTCTAGTTATTCAACCTCTTCTACAATCTATAAATGATAACTCTCTAATAAGTCAATACTCAATACATACTTCTGCAGTGTGTCATTATTGTAGCTTGTAGTAAATCCCTTTGGTTATTGAACTGCAGGTTGTTTTAGGTTAGCAGAGTATCGTGGGCATTCCGATGACAAACTGACATGATTTACTTGGCCATTCAGTTGTGCACAAATGACAAATCAAATACTTCCATTAAGGAAAGAACCGCTTTTCGGATAAGACGGATTAAAAAGTGTGTTGCTAAAAGCTTTCTGGTTTCTCCTAACATATATTCCATTTATCGTGTACACAGAGATGACTACACTAGTTCATTCCCAAATCTCTAAACTCTAAACTACTCACTCGCACGTCTTAAACGTGTTCACCAACTTAACACATTCACTTAACACATTCGCACAAAAACAAAAATCAGGGATGCACACACGAGAAATGGATGCATATTACAATTTCTCATTACGACATTACTCATACCTAAAATGGCTAATAGCCGGTATTTCGTCGATTTACTAACCCATTTGAATCACACTTTAGATTCTTTTAGTATCTTTTCGTCTCCAAGAATGTCAGGAATGAATAAGAATGGGTAAAATAAATTTATCGAAATCATAATAAATTAGTATTACAAACGCGTCTCTGCTTAGCTATAGACAAAAAGTAAATATAGTTTACTGCACAGATTGAGGATACTCATAAGATTCATATAAGATTCATCGCGTAAAATTGCACGCTACCCTTAAATTAATGACAGAGTAAACTAGCCCTTTAAGTCCTTCTGTACAAAACTTAAACCTTACTAAAAATGAGTCCTTTAAATAATAGCAGTATACATACGGTCACCTGCAAAAGCCAGAAGTCACCACAGAGGGCGACTAATTGTATGTAATAAGTCTCCTGATTGCCATCCCTTTTAGTCTAATTGCAGCCTGTGCCCTGAAGTGCACTCAACTTAACATGCCCAGTCCTCAGACACTCTTTATCTTTATCTCATCTCATCTTCCAGCTTGTAGACACGCTCCCAATTAATTCTGCTTGACTTCCCACGACGAAAGTAAATAAATGAAACAGTCTACACACAGCCTAATAATAACTCCATGCAAATAAGCTTCTCTGTTCGATTTCCATTCTTATCAGTGAATTATTACGAAGGGCCATCCAGTTTCCAGTTTGCTCCAGTTAATTGCTCCGCGAATAGCTGCGGACTGTGGAGGTCTTCGTGTCTCCGTTCATCTCACACCGCAGGAATCCACTTTCATTTAGTTTTATTGCTGTCTCCTTGTAAGCACGCAGGGTCGTGTGACTTGTGACTTCCCTCACTCCTTCTTCCCTTTGAAAGAATTACTCACATTCACATGAACTCGTGAATTGCTATGATGACACAAAACTAACCTCTGAAGAAGCTACACATTAAAAGTCTCACGCGTAGTCCTTTCCCCTTGTGATTTCTTTCAAAATCTTTCTAAATTATTGTAGTCTAAATCGGTGGTCGCCTCAAAATTCCTGGAGGGTTTGGGAGGACCCTTCTTCATGGACACACACATGTAGTGGGCAGTGGGACAAAAACAAATATTGTTATGAAAAAATCTCATGATCTCATAGGAAAGTCCCACAGACAGCTGGAAAGGGAGAATAATGACAACTCTCCCGGAGATTCCTCAGGAGCCATTGGAACTCCAACAAACCTGAAGAAACTTCCAGAAGAACATTCATCAGTTGTCGACAGATCGGACGTGGCACAAACATTCGCTGGTCTCCACAAGCTCCACGTTGCTTTTAAACTCGACACCTTTCCTCATGAAAACTTTGTTGATGTCGACGTCGACGAAAATGCTTTACTTCCGATTACCTCCATTCAACAAGAAGATAAGCTCCTTCCAGTAAACAACAACACAGAGGCCAATGCAAATCCCTTACATTGTGTCCATCCTCCAGATGAAGACTCCTCCTCTCCCTTAAACATAAAACCCGTAGAAAGTGAAGATCTTCCTTTAATCCAGTCTCCACTGGTCACAACTCCTCCCTACGAATACCTCGTCCTTCCAAAAACCAACGAAAGCAAGTTTAGAATCTATTTGAATCCCCGAGTCAACGAAAACTTCCACCAAGCCGTTCTGAAGCAACTGACAAATCCTTCCAGTAAAAAACATGAAGATGTCCCTGCCAGTGACCATCATCTCCGTCCAATGTCCAACCAACACCACAGCCAGCAGCTCCCTTCTGGAGGATCCATCGCCACTTGTTTCGACCCGAGTGAAATCGACATGGACCTCAAGCAAATCCTCATCGTCCATCCTCCAGTGACCAACACTATTGTCCGGAAGCGACCCAGGAAAGAACGAGGCTCGTCAGTTCCAGCAATCGACTCATATTACGGCTGTGAAGATCTGGAGAAGGTCGGTCACGCTTCCTATTTCATTCCACTGCTCACTCCGTCCGAAAGGAAATGTAAGAAATCTCAAAATACCCCATAATTTCCTAAAAATTCTGTCTAAAACCCTAAAACCTACAGCCTTAGGATGGAAAGACGACTACAAATACGGAAAATGGAAATATTCCACCCCAAACTTTCCCAAGGTCACATCAGGTCCCATTCCTCTTTCCTCACGTCACTCTACAATCCTCAAGTCCACAAGTTCCTGGTGGAAACGCAGTGTCCAACAATTAAGCAGACCCATCGTACCATCAGCCACATCCGTGGCTGCGTCTCACCAAGCAAGCCACGCTTTCATCGTTCCTTTCTTGAAGTCAACCGAAGACACAACAACAGACGAAGAAGACGCGTTGCTAGAAAACGCTAGCTTAGCTACGCTTGCAGGCTCAGAAGCCGAGCCTCTCAGCCATTTCAAACGCCGCATTCAGCTGAGCAAGTTGTTCCGGTGGTTCATTCCCGATTGCCTGAAGAGTAGAACAAATAAATCTTTCGTCCGAACTTGGAACGAAGGAGATCCGTCTTTCCAAGGAAGCACCAGGACAAGTGAGAGTTCCATGATGGATGGTCAGAGAAGGCAAGAAGAGACCTCAGAAAAGGTGCAGGTTAAATCTGAGGAATCAACTACGTCCGGTGAGTTAAACTCGGTTCATCTCATTTCACATGCTTCGCATACTTCCCACAAACGTAAGAAGAAGTGGGGAAAGATTTGCGGAAGGGCGAAGGCTAAAAGTGTTCATCGTCAACCTTATCGGAGACTTCTTCTTGGGTGCGTAGGATTCAGCAGTGCAGATGAAGTCGAAGGAGGCGATATTCCTGAGTCGACCAATGGGGAATGTGTCCAAGATACTAAGGAGGAAGCTTGCAAAGAGAACGTGTTGGAAACTGAGACAGAGAAATTAGAGACAAATGATAACAAGGACAAGGCGATTCAGAAGACTACAACCGACGAGGCTTCTCCAGTAATGGAATTGGAAACTCTAACTTACGCGGAATCTTCTTCGACGTCTCTTCCTGCAAAGCGACAATGTCCTGATGAAGATGATGCTGCTGATGATGACACCCCAGAGATTAAAATTCCTCGTATGGATTCACCTGAGATTCCAGACAGTCCTGCGTCTCCTGATAGAAGTCATACAGAACCAGTCTATTCGAACTTAAACTACGGACCTCCCAAAGTTATTCCAATCGATCGAGTCGACTCTGCGGAGGCTGGGGATGACTCTTTTCTAAAGCTGAGCGATCCAGAATCACCTTCCAACGTTAATTATGACTCAAGTGAATCTACAAGTGATGAGCCTGGTGACAACAGCAACGGTCCTTATCTTGTTCTGAGCAGTGTGATTATCATGTCTAAATCATGCAGGCATTCAGTAGATTAAGTAGGTAAAGTACCACTTAAAATTGGAAGTGCAACTTTTGATACTTTTGTATTTATGGAGTCAATGAGAGTTAAATATTAAAATCAACTGCCTGTTGCTGTTTGCAGAAACTGAAATTGGTGCATTGTTAATTATATTCCGGTGGAGATTCCGATGAAGTAGTAAATAATTAAGAACTTGTTGGTTGCTAGTTTATTAGTTAGTTAGGTTAAACCGGTTAAAGTAGATTAAATTTGAAGAGTGCTGTTATTTTGCAGTTTCGCATCGAATTAATTGCAAATGTGCAAGTCTGCTAAGGCTTTTCTGGCGAAACGAGAGTACGGTAGAGTGTGTTGCTTCATATCTTCAAATGCTCCAGTTTGATTG
>JAQGAD010000968.1:0-25343 GCA_034696625.1 Isotomurus palustris
ATTTTCTTGAACAATAATGTATATTTCACATCTAAAACGAGATGGTTGAACTTTAACTCAGCTACGTTATTATAACAGAAACGCTGAACATTTTATGCGGATTAAGAACCATTTGAGTCGAAATTCCTTGTTGTATAATGCATCTTACATAATCAAGATAAGTCTGTCCATATTTCACAGAAGATTCTCCTAGAATTGTGCTTATTTCCTGTGGAATGAAGTGAGTGAGTGGGGCTTCGTTCGAGAAGAGCTGCTTTCTCCATCACGAGTCTTGAATATTCCTCACTATTCTGCTTATTCCTTAAACTTACTACGCTGCCTATTCAGCTTCTGCTGCAAAGCTGTGAAAGTCCCATGAACTAGACTCTGAGTGAAGGTAGTTTTATAGGCGTTTGTCCCTCTGTCCTTGTAGTTTTGTAGTGTTGGATCCTTTTTTCAGAAGATTAGTTCTTGTACTTGCACTCTCTCTCGTCTTCCAAGAAGATCTCATTCATTAGGACCCAATGGACCATTTGTCTTTTCCCATTCTGGACCAACGCTACCATATACCACCACCGCCCTTTAGATTAGCCTTCATCCCCTCCTCTTCCTTTCGAAGAACATACTTTCATTTACTTCCCCTCACTACTTTCTTCACTTTCTCTCCTCTCCCACTTCTGCATTGTACCAGAGGCGTATTCTCAGAAATATTCTGAGGAATAATTTGTTAATGGTATTCATCCAACCCCATGTATACACATACCTAACGAGATTATTTTTTAAGCTAAGCATTCCAACACAACACCAGCCTTAGTCACTGACAGGGCGTTTAATCCAAGAACTGATTACGCCCATGTTTCTTCTCTACGATCATTTCATTCTCAATCCTTTTTCTCGTTCGTTGTCTGCGAAAAATGTCTCTTGTCATATTGCACACTCTCACACTTTCTTCTCGAGCTAAACGAGTTTTCTTCACGCCTATTGAGACACAATCAGTTGGAACGGCAAGTGCTGCTGAGCCAATTTTGACTTTCTCCAGCACACTGCTAACTCATCCGCCTTTCCTTGTTATCGCTCTCCAAGTCATTCCACACACTATTCCTTCCACCAAATGCAACTGCTGTATTCCCTTTCTCTTCCACGTCTACTTTCTCCTTCCTTATATACCACATACACTCTTTGATTGAGAAAGGTTGAACAATCTGTGTCTTCATAGAAATCGCTCGAAATATGTTGCATTTTTCTCCTTCCGTGCGAAGCAGGATGTTGATTTCTTCGTCTTATCGGCGATTTGATTTGATTACTTTCTTCTGCTCTCTCAACGAGGCACGTGTTGAAATGTGTGAGAGAAACTTCCCCATCCTCCCTACTGTCCCTACACTTATGTCTACGCAGAACTGCACTCACATCGCAGACATCGACATAGACAACGAAATCATGTAGATTAAAGGAATCTCATATCCTATTTTTTGTCGTGCATGTTTTCTTTCACTACAAAGCAGAATAAGATATGCAAACGGTAAGAGTGTCATGCGTCGTTTTTCGTTTTTCTAACATTTAGGCCAACACAGGAAATGCGTCTCTTAACGAGGCAACATTGAGACGCTTACGCAGAAATCAGTGAGCTAAAGATCAATACTTTTGTAGAAAAGAAGATGTGTCCGTGATTCTCTTGAATTCTGTCTGATTAGACCGTAGTAACTTGCATAAAGGCACGCTCCTTCAGTTCTTCAAGACAACTGGTATTTCCTCAAACTTTTCCTCCCAGGAAAACAATTCTCTCTCCTCTCACTCAGACTTGCATGTGAGGAAACTTCTTTGAGAACAAATTTGCTCAATTTAAATAACGATTTTGTCAGTGATTATGATAATGAAGTTAATTTTGAATAATGAAGCGATAGATACGCACAGGGACAAATTTTACTTTGAATTCTCGTCTTAAGGTGATCATTAATCTGATCTTATGTCGAACTTTATTCCCATCTCATTCGTCTCTTGAGAAAAATAAAGGGTGAACTTTAACATTACTCGGAAAGTATTGGTGTGTGTTGGTAAAACCTTAGCTAGGTGGGTGGAATTATTAACTACTTCAGAATTATTTTAACCTCTCAAGATCTTTTATAGTGATTGCTTTCCCGAACATAAACCCGTGATTTTATGATCCACTGAGAGTACGTCCTCATCAAGGAATGGTTCGATTTCATTATTTCAAGGGATGGACCAATGTTCGTTTCCCTTCCCCAGAGTGGTGAAAATAATCGACTTAAAGCACCAGCCGAGACATTACAATACCCGTTTGTTGTATCCAAAGGTGGTTAGGTAAAATGCACACCAAGAAGGATGCTGATGATTATGATTTTGGGAAATGCGGTGGTTCCTATAGAAGGAGTTGACTCCTCTCCAGTGTTGTGTCATGTTTATGGGGAATTCGGGTCCGTGTTTGGGGGAAGTGACAGGAGACCCCACGGCCCTATACAGTAGGATTCTCAGTGATTAGGGTTAAAGTGTGGTTTCGAGGATGAAATAGACGTAAATGGGCGGTATCCACGACCCCCAAGAGCTTCTCGCCACTAAATTAAGCCAAAAGTCAATCTCCCAGTGTAACTTTGGAGTTTGGAGGAGAGACCCTATGAGAAGATACTTTGCCAAAGTAAGCTTTGCTTTCTACTTCACCAAAATTCTACTTACTCACTTAGGTTAATACAATACACGGAGAGAGAGTAGAGAGACTTCATGAAGACTTTGCTAATCCAATACACATAGAATACGTAAAAGATGTTTGCTTACCCAGAGATGAGATTGAAGAGGCTTTTACGCAATTCTTAGTCGTCTTCAAAGAAACTGAACCAACCTGAACATTGAAAAGGAAGGAACCATTCAAGCAAGTGAAGGAGACAAGAATCATTCCACATAATCCTTGAGTGGCAGTGGGAGTCTGATTTACTTTTCACTTTTGGGATGGGATCGACTTTACTCTGCTCATCCTTTTGTTGCTATTTCATAAGGCACAATGAGTAACTAAACTAAAGTGATTGGATGGGCTTTACATTTTCCAATAACCGAGGCTTCTTAAGGCAAAAGATGAATATTAAGAGCCTCTTCAACATAGCATTATGTGTGTGGTGGTGATTACTGATGTGAAAAGTCATTTTCATCTTCAGCTCAAGCCTCCTCTCCATTCTACTGACTTTATTAAGCTTAAATGAACAGCTTGATCATTTTGTGTACTCAGCGTATGGATTGGAGATGTTTCAATTTACTAATTAATAAACCCTGAGCTTTTCAATTTTCAGCTCTCGTAAATATACCGAATCCAGTTATTGAGTGATTACATTTCTTCATCCCTTCCTTCTGTCGCTCGCTCTAAATCTGTCTTCCAGCGTAGAACACATAAATGTTACAGCCCGTTTTGAAACGGATGACTTAGAATTTACGGTGATTCACACAGATTTTATTTAACGGGTTTTGGTGTGGCTCTGGTTTTGGGTGGTGCCTGTTTTTTATTCAACACTTTATGGAGAAAGAGGGGGGACACTAGGGCAAACAAATTGGACTCTCTCGCTTCTAAATGAAACATGAATGTATTTGTGCACTGTTTGTTTTAATGTTCTGTGACTTGAATACTTGGATAGAACTGAAGTGTATTCATTATTGCTCAATATAGGTTTTTCTGTTCTCTGTAATGTTCTTTGGTTAGCGTGCACTGATAACGGTTGGATCAGTGCACAACGAATAATTAGGAAAAAGTAAATTAGGAACAGTTTTTTTCTCAAGTTGGTTGACATTTTATCCTCAGGACTTGACATAAGAGCGTATCATTTAGAATGCAAAGAGAATAGAGGAGAGACAAAATTATTTTACTAACAGTTAGGCAGACCAGGCATGGACATTTCATGTCTTCGAGAGTCTCTTGATTATGCTTCGTACTTGAGGTGAAAGGCAGAGACAGGGGAGACTTCCTGTTGACGACGAATTTCATGATACACATACTTCGTGTTTCATTTTAATATAAATGAGGAAAGGAGGGGTACTGAAAGGCGAATTGTTGGGAGCATTTCGTGCCAAACTTGTTCATATCTTAGGCGTGAGTTGTGGGGATACTTCTAGACTATTATAACTAATTAAATATGCACTGACTGAGTGAAGAACTCATTCAGAGAGAAAGTCACGAATTCGTGGATTTTCCCTTGATTATCGTTAGATTTTTGGATGCATGACGCATGGTTATGTAAAGTTATAGGGATATATGTGAGATTTTATTGCTTATTGTTAGTAGACAGACCTAAAACTGCATACGCGAAGAAAGTAGATCAAGAAATCAGATGTTTAAAGAAAATAGTTGTTTTTCTACTTTTATTTCTTCGACAAGCCTCTGAAAATATAGCATGAAAGTAAGTTGTGGAATTTTAAGCGTTTTGTTCATTTGGGCGTTTGAGGTATATTTCTTGCTTTTGCTTCTAACTCAAGTGGGTCCAATTCTCTAAACAATGTTAACAGCTTAATTAAATGGATTATTTTGCGTTTACTTCTGATGAATTGCATCACACCAATTGGAATAGAAAGCTATCGGTACGTAAAGGTGAAGACCCACATTGCTTACCAAGACATACCGAAAAGTCGAACGGTTTATCGATTCCTATCCTTATCAGTGTATTAGTAAAAGCAGCTTTCGGCTGTCGACAACGAAAGAGAAAACCAGCCAGTCATAAAATTGCTATTAGGAAATATTACTTACTGATGCAGGGAAGCAGTGAGGATTCGGATATTTTATTATGAAGAACGAGATCAGATCAAACAGTTCCTACATGATGGGTATATGTCTTTAGGTATAGCTATAGCTTCATTTTGTGCAGTTCGGTTTTTTTGAATCACACAACCGCTGTACATCGACCGTGCTGTCTGGATGATAGGGAGATACACAAGTATAAGCTTTGTTATTTTGGGGATATACAAACTAACTCTTAACTCTTGTGAGGTGGATGATAGATCCTACGACAACTCATCCAGAAATAAAGAATTCCATCTTTTGCTACTGGCACTCTGTATGATTCTATGCAAAGTTACACATTTCATCTCATTTCTGTCGATTTCCATTTCTACGGATCGTAAAATTGGATAGGGGAACTGCAGATCCTGTTCTATCTCGGCCTATCTCCAGACTAAATATTTTGTTTTTTTCTGCGGATCGCGGATGTAAAAGCGTGATGCACTGAGATCAGCATAAAGTGAACTTGTCATCCGTTTAACCTGAGTTTGTGCCTCGGGGGTTAGCGATCGATCATTGAAGATGCCGACTTTCCTAGAATCGAAGATAGGTATAATGAACGTGCTCACTTCATGCTGAAGCAGCCGGAGTTTATTTTCCCTGCTGTATTATGATGAGATCATCGGTGCATACTCCTAACCTTAATATTAGTCATATTCCTGGTTTAACTTAAAGTGGAAATCCTTTCCAAATAATATTAAAAGAAAGAGCTCATTGATCCGACAATAATATGCAGAGAGATATGATAAATTAAGTACGAGGGTTTTTAATTGCGAGAATTGAGCTGTACCTTATGTAATGCATTTAAAAGCAAAGGGCTTCTTTGCCTAAGCAAACAATTCCAATGTTCACAGTCATCACATGAGTGAATAGGCACCATGTTAAGGTATAGAATAAAATGAGCAGCAGCAAAGAGTTTGAGCCAACTACAACAAGCGAGAGTGATTTCACGGACTGTGACTCTTGACAAGATCTAAAGCGTATATCCCTCTTCTAACTAAAGAACATCTTCATTCACAGTTCCATCACCCATATGCAAAGAAGTCTCAGCTACAGCTCAATGTGCTACCAGATGGTTTGCAGGATAATGATGAGATGAAAATGTTAACAGACGTGGGACCGACTAACTTATATTGTGGAGATCATAAGCTCATTCATACATTGTCGGTGTAGTTGAGATGTTAAAATGTGCTCCTAAGTTTAGGAAATGAATGAACCTGATTATTCCGAGTGAATCGACTCAGCCACTCAGTTTTCGAGATGTCAAACACAATCAAAATATTTTGAGGTCTCCAACTAATTGGTTCTCTATGTAGTGTACGTGCTTTCACTCGCTCCCTAAACTTGCATTCATTATGCTCTCCTGAATCTTTCATTCCGCTAATGTTTGCTGATCTGATGGGGCGATGAAAGGGCTACCTACAACCTACGCGTTACGAATAACAAGTACTTGTTTTCATATTCTTGTCCCGAAGAATAAACTAATATGATGGTATAAGTAGTACAAGAGGTGTATTATTATTGTTGTATAAAGATCTAATAGAAAGTTATTGAATGCAGTACATTTAGTATTGATAAGCATAGTAATAAATACAGACCGCTTGTGAGGTCCGATTAGTAAGAGCTCTCGTGTACCTTTCAAATAATTACCATGAGTGGACCCGTAATGAATCTTTATTAGAGAGTAGTTTTCAATGATAGCATGTTTTATGACCTTGCATTAAGGTATTCTTCTTTCCCATCACTCTCCTGTCGAAAGACGGATCAGAGTTCAGTTAGTAAGACAGTGTTTAAAAATGAAGAAATGTTTCGTAAGTGGATGGTGCACTTGAGGAAAACTTTGATTGCCTTATTGAAAGGGAATGTCTTAAGTGGTGTTGATGGTGAAGAAGACTGAATATGGAAATGAAATGATGGTGTTGGATGAGGTTCATCAAAGCAGTCACCCTTAGTTCCTCAGCTTTTGTTTCTATTCTGGCATGTGGTGGTCGGTACCTTTCTTCTCCTACGGAAGAATTTTTATTACTGCTTTTACAGACTAACACATTAGGGTAATGAATAGCTCTTTAATTACATGTCTTGCGATGAAATAGCCTCAGAAAGCCTTAAGGTTTTCCTTGTACGAAAAGTAAGAAGGAAATGGAAAGTAAGCCGAAGTTAAATGGAAACGTGAGTGGTTCTTGGTCGCGACTAGAATTCTGAAAATCCATTTACTTCCTCTATGCACTCCAAACTCAGAGTCTGAGGTAGGGAGGTAGAAAGGTATGCACTCACACCTACAAGAACTTGCAGTGTGGGGAGACGTCTCAAGAAAGTTTCGAGTTTCTCTTGTCTTGAAGAAACATTGTGTATGAAAAGGGTCCATCCTTCATGATATTTCATCTCAGCTATTTTAAGGATATTTAATCTTCTTAAACCGACGTGTGGGGCATTTTCCTTCACCCCTTCCTTCTCTTTCAATTTGATTTACTGCATCCTACCGCACCGCTTTTATGTTGTAGGATTAAACTATTACAAAACAATTTGTTAATTAGTGTGTATTGAGAATACCGACCAGAAATTACCAATTGGATCATTGTGAATCATTTATTCTGTATTTCCATTAACTCCACATCTTCGAACCTCATATGTTACCATTAAGTTACTCAAGTATTTTCCTGCTTTCAGACCCTTCAAAGCTCTATTCATTCTTGACATAACTTCGTACTTAAAATGGGCAAGTATGTTGTGGCAAGGTTCCTTGTTATTTCCAATTGCAGTGTTAGAGTGAGTTAAGGTTTACTTCCGATGTTCCCATTTGTTTATTCAGGTAGTTTATGTAACAGTGCCAGCAGTGGGAGCAAAGTGCCTGCATCAATTCTTGGGTGATGTGATGAAATGTTCAAATACAAAATTCGACTGCACCGATGCAGCATAACAGCCTCTTATGAAATAAAAATACTTCAGAGAAACAGTTTTTACGTGCGCTTGTCCCTAACTAAGTTAAAAGATAACGCTAGTTAGCAAAGGGATTCTCACTTTTCTCTAATCCACTTTTCACCCAACCAAAAAAGAAAACGCATAAGGGAAAATACTTTCCTAGCTGGCGTTTTTAGAACTTGTTAGTGTTAGTTCAAAAGTTGAAAGAAACACGGATGGAATTAAACTATCTACTTCCACAAAGACGGGAAGTAACCTGTGGTACACTCGTTTCTTGTAGCATCTTTGTAGAACTAGTTGTTGCTTGGGCTGACAGAAGTAGAAAGAACTTTTCCTCAAACGGAATTATTACAAAACGGAGGAGTAAACCGTGAAGTGTTTAACTTTCATCTTTCCATGTGTGTGCACAGTAGTGATGAGAAAATGAGACGAGAGTTTTATTACAAAAGATTTTTTTTGTAAAAAGTTACGGTATGGTTTTATTACCTTGTGTGAATTTTCATGCGGAAAGAAAATGAAACTCAAAAGAAGTAAGTTTTATATTTTCCTTCTGCTTGTTTTATTAGCTTATCTTGTGTCATGTCTCGCGTATAGTCGTAATATTTACATATTGTTTCCCAAATATTGTTTGCGTAGTAAGAAGATTTTTGTGACAAGCGCTGGGTGGTTCGGTTTCTTCTGAATCAAGATTAGAACTTACTTATTGTTAGAAGCTACGTGTCCTGCTCACCTTGTTGCATAATATTTTAGTCGATAAATCCTCGCAGGTTAGATTTTCTTGTCTTAATTTAATTTAGAAAGACATTTTCTGATCTGACTGACTTGAATGGCATGAGAAGACAAATCTGGCACAGAAGGAATGGAGTTTTACCGTGAAATCTAGTTACTCAGTTAAATGAAGTACTGATTGCTTGAGAATTCGATTATGGTAAGTTCATTACAAACAGGGAATCGAATTTACTTGCTTGAACTTCAAGCTCACGAATAAATTCAAATCTATTCGAAGTTTCATCTCCAAAGTTGAAAGTGAATAATACGAGGACAACTACCTTCTCTTCTTCATAGCTGAAAAATGTTCTGAGAGTTACAGGCTGATAGATATATATGACAGTTTTAGTAATACTTGTATTGGCTTCTCAATAATCTCAACTCGACTACTGTCACAGTTTTGCAGCACAGGGAGTAAACTATGCATATTAGCTCTATTCTACACTGGAAACGAAATCATTGTTGCTCGAAGTACATTTTCTATTGTTATAATCTCCAAAAATTAATATCCTTCGTTGGATGCTCTGTGAGATTTAGTGAAGACTTTAGGTTGCTGAATCCAATATAACCAAAAAAACTAATGAGCTGTGCAAAGACAACTTCCACTCAACATATTTTACTCGCCGTTCAACCGGAAGGAAACCGCAAATCGGGTTCTTTGGCTAAAGAAGGAAGCATCTGCGAGCAGCAAAGCAATTTTATCATTTCATAACTTTCTCCATCCGTAACTTCTATAATAACCCTACGCACAACCATATTCTCTGTTCACTGTCTTCATGCAGCTTCAATGCGAGAGCGAGAAGCAATAATACCAACCACCGCCAAAGATTTAATCCAACTGTTCTCTTCGAACAAACTTTCTTCATAATTAATTTTATTACTTCAGTCCAAGCTTCTTAGTTCACAAGT
Organism: Isotomurus palustris; assembly: GCA_034696625.1. Lineage (NCBI taxonomy): Eukaryota > Metazoa > Arthropoda > Collembola > Entomobryomorpha > Isotomidae > Isotomurus > Isotomurus palustris. The sequence goes on from JAQGAD010000968.1 coordinate 9,341, forward strand.
ACAAACTTGATTGTACACTACTGTGGGATTACTAAATGAACACTGAAGCTACTTCTATGTACTTTTACTATCAAACGGAAAGTGAAGAAATGCGTGCAATATCTGAAAAAATTACCGGTTCATCGATCTCGTGCGATATCGGATTTTTCTACAGAGATGAGTTTATTCTCAATGTCAGTATCAGTGCTATAGCTCGTTAGTTAGTCGTGGTGAATTCAAATTGACTTTTTTTGGTATATTAATTGACAATATTATCCATAATCGGTTTAAGACAAACCAAATTAATACAACCGAGAGCCGAGGGCCTCACAAACTACCATGAATACTTTAATATTTACTATTTTTTAGATCTAAGTTGAGCTAAGTAGGCAAAAAGTGTACCGCTTTGCTACTGGATTTGCTGCCAATCCAATTATTTATAGTTTCTAGCAACATGATTTACTGTACTGTGTCACATGTTATTACAAATGTTATACTAGAAACAAGCTAAATCAAGTAAAAAGTAAAAAGGTTAGATCAGATGAAACTTCGATGTAGGTTTCATTTTATGGATTTGCCAGTGATTCAGTGTTTAAGCCATTTTGCAGAACCGAAAAAAGATAAGCAACTATGTTCCAAGAAGAATCCTTGCACCGTGTTATTCACCCTGCGTACTATTTCTGCTGAATGATCTACAGCTAGCATATGTGTAATATTTATGACCTATGACATTCATGACAGTCATGAATAATTCTTATATGTCTACATGTCAATATTCAGAACCTCTTCAATACATCCCTAAATCTAACATGAACTTAAGGAATGATGACTTTTAGTTTAGTTTTACTTAATGAAGAGGAACGCGTGCGGTGAGTGTCTCTGATTGAGTGTTTGGAATGAGACTGCAGATTGAGAGGAGTTGAAATTTGGAATAGTAATCGTAGACATTCCTTGTAAATAGACAAAAGAAGATAAATAAACTGGATCAAATAACTCACCCCAACTGGGTGTGAAACAAAAGACTTCTTGAATCAGCAAAGGAAGGGTCCTGCGTTGGATAGGAATTGGACAACCAGAATAAGAAGTTGTTCTGTCTTCGAAGAGATGGGACCCCAATGTTTGTCTGGTACCTTTTCTTAATCGTACGATTTGGAATTTCAATATTACTGTCTGCTTATATCGCTTTTACTTCTACGTCTACCCCCGAATCAAACAGCGGTAAGTCACCACATCCTGGGCCGTTGTTACTCAAGGTGTAACTGGATTAATGGTCTTTTACAACCAACCTCTTACTCATTAGAATGTTAGAAATTACAAAGTTTTTAAAATCATTAACCTCTTGGACTATGAGCTAACTTGGAAAAGCTGCAATAAATAATTCTCGACTGTGTGTCTAAAGCGTAATACACCGTTTTTGGAAATTTCTAAAAAAGATAATTCAATGCACAAGGGCTGAAACAAAGGTCCTGGCATAATGCTCCCAAAAAGATTATAAAATTGAATTCGGAGGTAATTCTGAGGTTGGCTATGAAAATCTCAGGGCATTTATCTTTATTTAGAAAACGATGGAAATGTAATACAATACGTGAGACAGGAGTCAGATAGTTTCTTTCCTGCTATCCTTTGGACAATATTTTATTAAACGAGATTGAGAAAAAGTGTCACTTTTTTAGCGTTAAATTTTTTCTTACTTTTAAACTTCATGTGCGTGTGTGTGTCCCTCAGACACTTCATTCTCTCTAAGGATTTTCCAGGACCAACTCATTTTATACTTTCCTCTTATGTCTTGAGCTTTCTTCAATCTAAGTAGACGACGAGTATTTGTTTTGTGTATAAGAAAGTGAAGGTAAAGTCATTAATCTCCGTCTGGTAGTGAACTCGACTCTATTTATTCCCTCTTGTTGCTTGATGACCCGAAACACAATAACGTCAGACATTTGCAATGGTCTCTGCTCTCTCCTTCAACTCCCTATGAGAATTGCTTCTGAAAATGGGCTCTATTTCTTCTCTCTACGAAGTCAACTCAAGATCATCCACACAGACTTTCTGTCTAAGGCTGGTGCGTAGAACTTGGAACATCTTCTGTATATCCACTGCGAATCCTATGAAATCACCGAATACAATGCCTTCACGTGAAGTTACTAAGACCTCACACAACTTACGTGTTTCTTTTTGGCTGGCCCATTCGACAATTTTTCGTGGTATAAATGTCTCAACAAACTCGAGAAAGAATAGAATCGGTACAGAAGGAAGAAAATCAAATACAAGCTCGAAACAAAGTACATTTTTTACTCAGTCTTCTCCCGCAGAGCTCCTTAGTCAACATCTTCCTAAGTCCTTAACATAAAATGGTAGTCAATCCCACGAATGCGCGCAGTAATATAGCAGCAGTAATCAAGAATAGAAATATCTGTTAAAGTGGGAACTAGTCTTTTCATTACGAACAGTTTAACAAGTATGCAGTTTTTGTAAAGTATTCGATGCGTATTTGAAAAGCATTTAAACGGAAATGTTTTAACCCTATTTGTTACTTCACACACTTCTTGTCGGCCCGAAAGACAGTTTGTGGAGCAACAGTAAGATATTTGTCACGAATCAAGTCAACAACATGCATAAAATACTTGCGTCTTCTTGCTGCATTTCACATCAGACTTTTGCTGTTTTCCTTTATGTTCCACAATGTACTGCTGGAAAATGTATTGTGTGCTATACTGAATTACTTGTGACTGAAGTTTCTCTAGCATCGAATCTTTACTACTCACCAGTACAACAATGTGTCTATTCATTCACAGCATGAGATCTCATTCAATTCAGGAAACGAGTAGCGCACAAGAAGGTCTCAAGTTCAGATCATCTTTCTAAAATCCAAAGAAATTCTTTGTTGCTTATTGAATACTGTTTGGTGGTGTAAATTAACTTACCTTGAGTCACTTTAAGATGTTATCGTCTGCTTTTTACCTCTCAAAGGATACTTCTGAATTGTGAAAGACGTACTGATTGTGAGAAAAGTATGTCTTATTTCGAGTACTGTGTACGTGGGATAAGGTTTCTTGCCTAGGGAGACTCAAATTCCTCAGAATTCTTCTGTAAAACTGAAAAAGTCAACAATCCCCATAAAAGTTTTATGTGCAGGAGGAGAAGGCTCCCTCACACATAGCTTATTTAGAGTCCATATGTTACTGTTAGTGCTTCAAACTTCAAAGTCACACACGGTTTGGGGTGCAATCAATCCACAAATCTACTCGTCTTCTCTTACGACTTACTTACAAGAAGTAGTGGATATTGAAGAATGCAAAGTTTGTAAAATGTTAAACTTGCATAAAAAAGGCATAACTTGAAACATCTAAGTTGTACCACCAACTCGAACGAAGGTTTCTTATAAAAACTCGATTGTACCACCAGAACTGGAATTGTTAAACCTTTCCTTTCTTTCCAAAGTGTCAAAAAGAGTTAAAGTTATATAGATTGGACAGTTAAAGTTTCCTAAGCTCTTGTGTGGCTTTAAAAATCCAATTGTGTCAGTTTCGGTGTCAACTCCATTCGTTTTTCTTTTCAGTTCGCTTTATCTCTTGTTCTTAGGTGTCAGCTTTAGATCTCATCAACTTTATAAAATAACTTTATTTCTAAATTCAGTAAGTTTAGCTTTCTATTTCAGCTAAGCAATTATTTAAGGCGTAGGTGTATAACCTTGGACCTTAGACAGGCTGAATGGGCATTAAGCCGTCTGAACTACCATTTCTACTACAGATAAATTATCTTGGGAATAAATCTAAGGGAAGAGCCCATTAAAGTGCAATAATTTTGCACAAATAGCCAAATAGTATCATAGAGCCCTTGTAACAAAAAATTGCATTACTGCATTACTGATAGTACTGCTCAGTCAGATGAAGTAAAAATGATAGAGTTATTATATGACTGACTTTCCTAGCTCACCCATTTGCGTTCTCAGTTAAGTCATTCTCATCCGTATCTCAACCGGATCTTAATCATTAACCTCTTCGTCTTGCCTTTCCGGGTAGTACTAATACTAATAAATATTATTATTATATTAGGGGAAATTCGTACTTGAGCGAAATATGTCGGGCTTTTTATGATGATGTGGTTGGGTGATTTCCCTTTCATGGTAGGAAAGGAGCCAAGAGTCGATTTAGTACAGAAGATTTTCCTTCCTGCATATTTTTTACAACTGATATCAGCCCAAGACGAAACTGCGTTCATGGAAATGCATCGAGTCATCTTCTCATCAGAACAATCTCTTCCTTGAAAGAAACCAAGAAAGTTCCGCTGAACAAGACATCAGCTTTCTGGACCTTGCATCTTCCAAATCCCCCACTGTGTCTCAAACCTCATCCAGTATGATCAAAATCAGTTAAATAAGACGTTTTTAAGGTTCCCCAAGTGATCTACTTGAAATTAAATTTATTTCATTTGATTGCACTCCAATGAACAGAGGATTTCCCCTATCTAACCTCACAAGCTTCTTCACAAACTTGCTTCTTCATTGTCCTGGACAGCTCCTTTATTGACTTGTCTCAAACTTATTTATTTCTCAACTGGTTGACCATTCTTTTGGATTATCACTACATACTAGTACATACTACTACGAATACTAGCCACCCGTGTAGCTGCAACCGAGCAAGAGTCAGTTCTCCAGAAATAAGCCTACAGGACAGATCTCTTCATTTTAATGCGTGTGTGTGAGCGTGTACTCGATTTGATACAAATCAGTTGCAGTCCAGGGTGTCCTGCTGAGTTCAGCGAGCGCAATTGATTAATGATTTACATTTTCTACGCCTTGATTTATGTCCTTAATGACAATAGCGTTAACAACAATACCAAGAGGGAGATGGCTTTATTGTAATATTATTTTAAATCAGCTTAAGTACTTTCGAAAGAGTTGAGAACAAGGAAACTTACTTATGAAATATTTTAAGACCCTAATTTTTACGTGTATTAACTTCAACAAAAGGGAAAGTCAACTAAAAGTGGTTCGCAATGTGATAAAATAGAATATTTAAATCTATAATATATTAATAAGGATACTGTATATTATATAATTAAATACACATTCATGTATAGTAAAAGAGTGTCTTAATAATGTAATGGAGATAATGGAAAAACCCCCTTTGCAATGATAAAATTTCTTATGGCTGAGTTAAGTTGTAATATAGAGTTTAGTGACTCACAGACTGGAGTTCATGCAGATTCGGATGCTTTTGAATGACGGCGTTTGTGCTTTCACTGCTCATAAAGGCTATCCCGTCATTCCACTAGTCATTATTGCCCTACTCGATACTCTTCTGAATTATACTTCACCCCTTCTTCCATTAGTTCAGCTTCATCGTCATTATCAACAAGGCAATCATTAGTAAGAAGACAAATGAGAAATAAGAGCCTCAAAGACATTCGTCACATGTAGGAAATCTCAATTTGTCAGATTCTTTCCATACTTCACTTTTGAGACTCTTAACATTACAGTTGATTTCTCTCTCAACTATTCAATAATTGTAGTTGGTTCTACAGTAAGTATAACACATTTAACCTTCTGCCTCGCCACAGAATGTTAGAGAGCCATAAAGAAACGAAAGCAAGCTTTGTGCTGTTTCTGAACCAAAGAATATTTGGAGTTCTTTGAGTCTCATCAGATTGGTTTGGAGAAGGGAAGATTCTTGTGGAGTGAAGTACGACTCGAACAAACCAAACTTTCGGTTAATGATGTTCAAACATTGATCTTCTGCTTGATTCATCCAGCTCTCTGATAACCCTTTACGTGTAGCTGCAAAGTAAAGACTTCGTATAAAGAATGTAAAAGGTGGGATGTGCAATGTGTACATACAGTATATATGCGGAAGCTTAAAGAATAGTTGTTGTAGAGGATTGCACTATCCAGTCAGTTCACTCAGTTCCATACATTTTATAACACTGGAAATAGAAAGGGGCGAAAGCAAAGTAAATAATTATTATTTTCGGTCTTTCCTACCAACCTAAAAGCCTTGGAAGAGCGAAAGAACCTACAAAATCACTAAAACTTTGAGTAGTAAGAGTAAAAGGAAGGGTTGAGTTTTTCATGTAAACGAGAGAAGGACTTGCACCGTTTTCTATCCTTAACAATAGTATTGCTACACTATAGTCTTGCCGAATATTTCCTATAATTTTTAGATGAGACACTTTTGTTCTATCTTCGAATGCTCTCCACTTTTACAAATAACAGACAGTGTGTTGCAGAAAAAGTTGTTGTGAATACTGAATAGACGTGCAACTGGATTTAGAGAAATCGTCCTATGGAAAAAAACCTAAGTCTGATCGGAGGGCCTTGTTCATCTCTGTCATCACTCTGTAAAAGAAAAGGGAGCCACATCATCATTATCATTAGAACAAAATTATACCTCTCTTTCAATCCTTCAATCACTCCATTCAAGCTTAAGTATCAACACAGCGCAGACCTTTGGTAAATTAGGGTTTCGTAGGATTTTGTTTCAAATTCTTAGAGTCGGGCTGCATTGACACATCTTTGTAAAACTTTTGTTCTTTTAGATATCAATTCACGGCATAATTTTGTTTCACATTTCAAATTTCAATCGTTTATCTATTTTAATTCATACTTTCGTTCGTTCACAAAAGAAAGTATATTAATACTAACTTTTCAATTCAATTTTTTCCTCTTTGTTGCTACTTGATGAATATTCTGTGCAGAACTCAGATCGGATAAAAGGATAAAGCACATTGTTTATCATTCTTAATGGGTAGACATTTAATTAATAGATATAGATCTTGTGAAAGAAACAGAAGTCCTCCTTAGAAAATTCATTAAGCCAAGACGATGGAATAATTACACAGTGTCACACATTTATTCACCTCGTGGCATTATCTTTGCCTTGTACCGTGATAATTTATTGCTCGAAAGTCTAAACGGGATTATTATTGCACGAAACAAAGAATGTTCCATTGAACTCCCTTCTTAATATGTTCCAAAGAACTTGAAACTCTAGGTAGTTCTTCAGCATAGAAATTCACAAATAGTACAAAAGCGTTTGCGTATTTGGAATCACAGTCAAAGTTCTAGAGAGCAACAACCATAACTATTTCCTTGTATGGTAATGAGCCACTTGGCAATTAGCTAAGCACGAGCAAATCCTCTTTTACTTCCCCTGCTAGTGTGTATTACTTTGGAACAAGTATACAAATCTTTAGAGAATTTCATCTAACTTGCAGTTACACTTCCGCACAGAACATTATCACTCTAATGGTATACTAAATTGTTAAATTGTGTACGCAAAACGCACATTTTCCTGCTCGTTGCTTTCTCCACGACAAACAGTATAAGCAGGAAAGGTGACATTTACTAAAAGGAAAGGCTGACATTAACTTTCATGCATTCATACTAGATCAGCCACATTTGCACGTTCATTAATAATAGCAAATTATTATCATGAATATACAGGGAAGAAGTCGCACACTAAAAAATAAGGCAGAAATACATGCGGCCTTAGCAAAATATTCATCAACTAAATCAACTTGCAACAAAATTGAAACAGCAAGCTTGGCTGAAATCGTTAAGTCCTTTAGTTAAATTCTGCTGCTGAAAACTTGTGTACTCAGCCAAACTGCAGAAATAAAAAGAGAGAACTAATGGGTAAAAATGTTGCTTGAAATCTTCAAATCTTGATAGTTTTAGCAAGTCGTTTCATTAAAGTTTCTTGTTCCTGCCTGTTTTCCGCTATCATTAAAGCATCTGCTAAACCCAGGAAGTTGTTTTTGTTTTTCTCCTGCCAGCTGAGATTAAATGACACACGTGTGTTCTTCTTTCTTTCCCTTGTTATTTGCATCTCATCATCTCTATTTCATCAGCCCTCCGGCCCGGAAGGAATTTACTCATGGATGTGAAAAGTTTGGGCTAGAAATCGTTATCACTAGAGAAGATAGGGTGTTTCTATTCATACTACGTGCGTGGTACTTACCACTACAGGCTTTTACATCACATCACACAGTCTCATTTTATGTTCATCGTCTAGTCGACTCAAGTGTTCGTTAGGTAGAAGAGAAAGTACTTGGATTTTTCTCCAGAGGTAGGCTAAACCTACTTCCCTTCTGGCTGGCAAATGTTTTCTCTTCTGTACAAGACGACCACGTTGAAGTAGTTAAGAGAAGTGCACCTACATAGTAGCAGATTGTCGTGGCACTAGGATGTTCAGCATAATTTTAGCACTTTAACCCGAGCCATGTCCAAAGAGATTTTGAAAACCACTTCTTGCGAAATTATGGAAAGTGGGGAATCGAGTGTGTTCAAGCTTACTTGAGCATACGTGTGCACGTGTGGGATATCCAACCTCCAACTGCTCACCATTTGTACAAAATTACAACCTAGTAATGCAGATAACGTAGTTGCCACTGTTTGTAAGAAACATGAGGAAGCACTCTCAAGAGGAATATGTACACCTCCTAATGTGAATTCAAACAGTGTGGTTGTTTGAAGAGGTGTATACAACTCTTCAAGAATGGGAAGATAGACATTTTTTAGTTGAAGAGACCTTAATGACAGGCAGAGCAGAGTGGAAAAAATAAAATTAATGTGCGAAATTTTCGGAAGAAGGAATCTCTGAAGCGGAAAATGAAAGGTCTCTCCCCGGATTTTGGTAGAATAAATGGTTATCTTGGAGGAAGAGATAGCAGACTCTTGGACCAACAACTCTTACGGGTGAAGTACAGAGGAGGAAGTTGAAGGAGTTCTCTGTGGTCAAAATTATAGCCAACGGCAAAAGGATCGATCCACATCATTTTACGCACTACGCTTACTTTAGAGTTGTTACGGTGGCTCCTACTTTCTCCTCAACTACTTTTTCCTCCATACAATTCCTTCCATATACCGTTGCGTGTGTGTTCAGTGAGTTTCATCGTGTCATTAAATATCTTCGTACGGTGGAACTCTCCGCTCACTCTTATTTATACAGTTCATTTCTCTGTCACCTTGTTGGTTATCATATTATCAGTCTGTTCACATATTTAATTTATTTCGGCTGTGTCCAGACACTTATTACAAAGGCAGTTAGTTATGAATATAATATTACAGGAATTACGCTTGGACAACATTGACCTTTTTCGAATTGCCAAAATATTTGTATGTAGATAGACACTACAGCTATAACGGTGAACTTCATACATCAATATTAATAATATGTACGTAATGATTTTGCTACTCTCGGTTCAGCGGAAATACTGGAAATTGATGTGGAAACTGAACCTTGCACATTATCCTCGTCGAATATCAATAGCGTCCTGGCAAATGAGCTTCGTGGGTTGCTTAATTTGGACATAAACAAAATATTTGACTGGTACTGCCTACAGTAACGTAATTATGGTCATTTCATAAATTGACTTGGTTCATTAAAAGGTTATCGATCGGTTCAGGTAAACGAGAGCTCAGCTATCACATAATTTTTACTTCGTCTGTTTTACTCTGGAGGTAAATAATTGACTGCCGTATTCCTACTTAATTGCTGACAACAGGATGGCAAAGTATTTACTGTTTGCGCTTCGAAATGATTCGCTCAGTTAAGTGGCCGAAAAAACTAGTCGGTTTTTGTCTAACATTTTAATATTATTTAATTACTAAATTAACTTATTCTCTATTAGTTGAAATCAGAAAAGGTCCCTGTCCCTACGTACCAAATTGACATGAGTTGAAACCCAATTGAAATCAACCCGTGATACACTACGACGCGTTATTGAATTTGTTTCGACATATTTCATCAATGTACAATCTTGATGTATGTGCGCCACTATCGCTGTAATGGTGTGCCAGACATTGAAAGTGTCTCGTAGTAGCACACAACATATTAGATTATTTATTCCCCCTTTCTTGTATATTTGATTACACGAAGGAAAGTGAAGACTGAGTGAGTGGTGATGGTGAACCCCGAGCTCTGGCACAGAAGTACATAATAGAAAGTGACTTTTACCTTCGAAAGTCAACAGAACACAGCGGGCAACTTTCAGTACTCTAGTCACATATTCTTACTTTCACTCCCACTCACTTTAAGTTCTATTGAATGCTTAGATGCTACCGTATGCATAAGGAGAAGAGAATATTAAATTAAAAAGATCTCTAAACACCGACATGTATTGTGCACTGATACACAATGCATGAATAGCAAGAAATCTCGATACAACTTTCCCTGTCGACGGAATCTCATGAATCCCAAACGCACCCTACCTCTCCACTCCTCCAATGTGAATTTCATTGGATCTTGCGAGTATTCCTTTGGAGTCAACCCTTATACGATGTATCATCTACATACCCACCATTCTTTGCTCATAATAAAATCATGCATGCACAGATTATGTAAAAATGTTGGTGAGGGTGGCATTTTAATATTTCTCAGACTTCCGACTGCATAGATGACAGGTACACAGTACGCAAGTAACAGTGCTCACTTTTCTCGACACTATCACTCTTTACTCTTCTGTTGGATGCAAAAACATTTTTCACAGTCAATCCATCTTTCACGGTCAAACACCACAACCAAAGTCAACAACTGAGAAATTGACTAGTAACTGTTAAACTAACAGCTGAATATACTCCACCTGAGCCCCCATACAGGAATATCTAAAAGAAGCCAAGGTACCTTAAATATCATAGATGTGGTAATGTTTGCTGCTTCACCAAGTTGTGTGTAAAACTTGTAGAATTTTTTGCCTTTACTTTTCCGAAGGGAGTGATTTCTTAAAGTTGAAATGTTCAGTGCATCCTCCTTGACTGACTGATATTATTATTCCGAAAGTTATTCTTCTCTATTTATCCATAATGGTTCTAAATGGCACGTAAAACTACTGAGATGAAAGGATGATGTCGATAGGACCAGTGGATAAATAGGTTTAAGAGGGGATTTGGTCCCATTGACGTATGTGCTTTTACAGCAAACCCAACGCCACTTTACTGCCTCAATATCCGCTGGTGAAAAGACCTGAATCACCACTTATTCCGTATGCATTGAGTAGGATTTCTTCGAGGTGTTTTAGTACTGCTTCAGGACATTTTGCTCTCATCCGGCGTATTTTTACAGCTAAGTATTATGTTAAAGACCAAATGTTGAATGTGAGGGAGGAAAGGAATAATATCAACACTGAAGTAAAGCTAGAGAGTGTCAGGGAGAGTTTTCGGTCGACTAAGATGCAAGAGAAACACAGTCGGCTGTATTTTTCAAGCTGGCTTGGGAATTTTGACATCTCTCTGTGGAATACTTTGTAGATGGATCTTTATTATTTTCAAGCAATCCACGAGAAAATATAATTTTTCTGTGGATCTGCAGGTTTTTGGGGCTAAATTTATAGTGCACACTTTATAAATGATCATCTGATATAATAAATTATGAATTATATGGATAACAAATCTAAATCAGTTATGAGTTTTTCGTGCCCAAAGGTAAAATCAATTTATTCACGAGGTTGAAGGGAATAATGAAAATTGCGTCTCATGAGACTATTTTATTTCTCTTGTAACTTAATCCATAAGTGAAAACAAAAAGAAAATAAGTGAAATATGATGAGAGGACATCTTATAATAATGTAATTATGGATCTCATTACGACCGTATTCGTATCTTGGTTTGGTTTCCATCGAAGTATCCAATTTCCCCATGGGAAATTCAGAACCCCGGTCTCCATACTACTGTTAGTTTGGCTTTCAGATGCGGGGACAGACAAAGTACATTTCTTTCTGACCGTATACCATACCTGATGTTTTAGATAGAGAACTCTGCTGAAAGAGATTTCAACTTCCCTCCATGTTGATGAGAACTACGATTGAAATAATGATTAAAAGGAAGTCGAATCCAAGGAGAAAGGATTCATTCTGCTTTCTCCATTAATGTAAGTAGATACTGGAGAGCTGGGCACTTAGTTCTCAAGGAAGCAAACAGCAGCTCCAGAAAAGTAAATATTGAAGGCAAGAAGTGAAAGTGATACATTTCCAGGGTGTGCTTACCTCATTAAATCTTGAGTTTAGTAACACAACGCATATTATTTCTCCAGAGTGGTTGCGCGTCTAGCTGTAAATGTTTTAGGTTGCAGTCCTACCCTAACAGTACAGACGTGAGAAAACGCTTATGCTTCTATTGGTGGAGAAGTTTCAAGTTTACCTTGAAAGAAAGTTAGTAAACGGGATGGACACCAACTCTTATATTTACGCTGTCTTCAATAAAGTCCATCACATCATCACTTATCTTTAGTCTGGTAAGGGTTCAAAGAGTGCAAAAAGAAATCCATCCATCGTCTAAAATATAATCCTCACGTATCTTGTGTTCACTTCAATTGGTTGCGATGTGATGGAATCCGATCAGAGTAAGATCTTTTTCACTTCACCATTGGCATTGACATTAGAAAGCATCCCATACCATGTTACGGATACAGATGAAGACGGGTTGCCGTTTTAAGTAAACAAGACAGTCTGAAGATGCATTGCATGGTTTCGGCTTTCTCACTGGAGGCTGGGCGCGTTAAACAGCATCCTGCCTAGCTCTAGCTCTAGCTCTCTAGCATACGCGGTTTTTACCGTAGTTGCCCAATAACTTATGGAATTTAAGGTTGTATTCCCAATCGTGCGTTTCCTTATCGCTAGCAGTTGACGTGTAAGGTAAGGATATACAGAGTTGTTCACGTCCATTTGACACGATAAGTAAAGAGTAGAGAGGAGCAGATAAAAAAGAATAATGCTCTGTCATCTGTCTCTCTGTGCTCAAGTTGAGAATTATTCTCTCGTCAATACCAGCAATGTCCAGGTACATCATTTTTTACGGTCAGAATAGAAATATCAAATATTTGTGAGAATATATTGCCCGCAATACTATAAAGCAGGTACTCCTGTAAACTTTTAAAATTTGATTTCTGCTTGCGATAAGTAGAATGAAATTCAAACGGGAATTTGTGTAGACGGCTAATATTTTCACCCGTTCACAGGCATTAGCGTAAAGCAAAACGTACTTGCTCGTACAAATGGATATTTACCCATTTTCTTCACGCTTTCTCTGCAAATTCACTCTCAGTGTGTGGTGATCAAATGCATCCCGGATTTTACTTTACATTTACTCTCACGAATACATTGAACCATTTAGCATAAGCCAGGGTGGTAGTTAAGTTGCCAAAAAGTTAGATAAGCACGCAACGACTTAAAATGAGGATGGTGGGCTGAAACGAACTGAAGTAAACTCTCCTACCTTTTCTCTCTGGAAAACTAACAAGCCTCACATCAGCCAGTCGCGCAAGCACATGCAACCGCAACACCATACACTATACACCTCGTACGTGTGCACTGAAACTTTGATTTTAAATACACTTTCTCTCCCGTTTAAAAGTCTATGTTCACGGGATTTAGTGACTTTGTAAGTGAAATAGCATGCAACTAAACGAGTTTAAATTTCCTGAGGAATCCGTTTCGATGAGAGAAGAATTACCATTGTCCGTTACTCTTAAGGTAAATTTTTTTTGAAGAGTTATGACGTGAGATAGCAAAGCTTCAAAGCATTAGTGAACGTAGCATCTTCAAACTTCGTTGATACTGCGATCCATTTCCGCTTTCCCCAGCTCTTTTGGTCGGAGCTAGTTTATTATTGAGTCTGTTGAACGGTTTGCGATAATAATTTTTCGCATTCAATCCTCTCCTGTCTAACGATACACCGTAAGGGGACAGAGAAAGTGCCAGGATTGATGTCAAGAAGGATAAACCCAACTGATATTGTCACACGGAATGAGAAGTAGAATTGTCTTTTTGGGTGATCCACCATGAATCCTTTATTACCTCGAGGAGACGGAATATTTATTTGAGAGGAGAGACTTTTTATCCCATTCATATGTAACGCATCGCATCGGTACAATATAAACTGTGGGGATTGCCTATATGAATAGTAATATTTCTCTCCCTACTCACCCACTCGAACCGCACTTCCTGTACGAAAATGGGTATCATCGTCATCTTCATGAGCTTCAAGAATCCTCCAGGATATCACGAAACCACACAAGAAAGACATTACTTTCTCTTCAAGAAGTGTTCTTATGCGGGAGAAAGAAAGAAAAATGCGATTTTTTCGCGATTATCTCCTTTCTCTCTTCCGTACTACAAAATATTACACCAGAGTCTTGTCTAAAAGTAAGTATCATTCATGAGCAAGTGGTGGGCATGGGTAAGCAATATCGTGATATCCGTGAGAAGTTGAAGATCGGTATTATCTTCACGTTCTTAGGATAGGAACTCTGTTCTATGTAAATCGCCTTGGGAATGGTGACACGTGTCAAAGCCACCACTGCCTAACAGCCCTTCAAGCACTAAAGGGTTTGTTTTTGTCTGGGAGGATTTGATTGCTAAACGGGCATCGTGGGTACACTTTCACCTAACGATTTTGCTGGCTTTACTTACTCAGTTTCGAGGAAGGAAGACAAAATATATCCCATGCCTATCTGTTCTATTGCTTTCATTTTAGCTTCAGGTGTATCATTATATAGTTTCCTTTCTATAGATTTGTGATTATCACATTCATTGATTTATTATAACGCATTTATTTTACTCTTGTAATACATTAAAGTACAACTTTTGAGAAGTCCTGATTGGAAAAATATTTTCTAAGACCACTTCGTTCTAAAAGCAGCAGACAAATTCCCCTTTTTGCAGCATGCCTTAAGTGGATTGCTCAGCTGGATGTGTACGGAAGAGAAAACTCTAGGGAGAAAATGTCTTCGTCGTTTTGTGCGTTCGTTAAACTTTCTCCGTGATAGCTAAGTCTGTTTGACCAGTGCACAATGTGCAGTGGCAATAACATGAGGTTTTCATAAAAAGTGTGTGGACGCAAGTGTAGTAATGTAGCAGTAGTAGTTCTGCTCTTGGCGTACGCAAAGAGAAATGTTTTGTAAGAGAAACCAAGAAGAGCATATGGGACTTTCAGAGGGTCAAAAGAGGATTTCTTGAAGGGTAAGATAGATAGTGTCATTTTGTTTCAAAGAAGAAAAATGTCACCGGTGTTTCCAGTCAAAGCTTGTCTCCCGAAGATCGAAGGCTTAAGAGGTGGTAGATGGACATTCTAACTTCCGGGCAAATATTTCTTTTCTGGTTAAAATGCCTTGTTCCTCATGAAAAGTCTCAGAAAAAAACCAAAGTACCCATGCATATTTTGTTCCAGATTACCATAAACCTTCTAGTTCAAGATAACTTGGCCATTCTTTCCTGTCCAGATTGTATTTCGAATCATTTGTCTTCCCAAACACAACCGTCTTTGTAAACTAAAGCAAAGACTTTTCTTCCAGCACAAGAGAAAGCTGTCGTCTTTCTTGTTCCTTGAATGCTTTTAATCTTCTACGGATACAAAGGGTGTAGGGCAAACTCAATCTATCCTAACAAAACATTTTTTCCCTTTTTCCTTCCTTTGCTTGTGAATTTTTAATCAGGCTATTTTTATTGTGCAAAGTAACTAAACTACTGAGCCAAGTTGTAATGTAGTTAAGCCTCATATATATTCTTAAGCAAGAAACGAAGAAGACAATTTCCTTGGACCAGATTTTTTTCCTCCTTTCCTTCCTGTAAGACTACCAGCATAAGCAAAGATGAGACAAACATTTTTGGATTCTTTCGTAATACAAAAAAGAATCGGAGTCTAATGTGGGTTGTGTAAGAAGTTGTGTACTTCCTTCTACACTTATCGTTTGCACAATGAAATAAAGGAAACTCAGGAAGCACAAGAGGAAACCAGAATTTTATATGTGACGGTGAACAAGACCCACGCATTCACAATTGTTTTCCCCTTATTGTAAATCTTTCATGGTTTCGGATATAAGTACAATAATCACCATGAACAAAGTTGTCTTTGAAGAAAAGAATACACACAGAAGCAGCATTATTTTTTGCCGTAAAGCGCTTAAGTATTTATACGACTTGCGAAGTAGTAAATGGGATAAATGCAGAGAAAAATGTCATAAAATGGAGAACAAATACAAGAGAAAGCCTAAGACAACACTCATAATCTTGATAAGAGTACCACAACCTTATA
>JAQGAD010000969.1:0-25306 GCA_034696625.1 Isotomurus palustris
GTGATGCTGTAGTCGCTCCTGTGCATTTCCACTTTTACCACACAGTTCGCCTTCTAGTCTTATTATATAGTTCTGTGTTTACACCATACCGAACTATGTACAACGGACAATTTATGTTTGTGTATTACAAATAGCCTAATAAAAGTTCCTATCAAATATTTGTGGTTTAAAATCAACATCGATAGTTGAACAACAACAATACAGTTTCACACTAAAATAGTTGAGCTGATTTTGAATTCTAGACTAGAAAATAAAAGTTGTTCTTTTGAACCTACTTTTGTCTGCTGCTCTGGCGGAGGAGGTGTGGAGCGAGGAGACGAGGAAGGCTGGGCGCTTCGAGAGCGCGGACAGCGTCGTTCTTGCGATGACTCCAGCCATTTTAATTTGAAATCCGAAGAACGATAATAAATTTTAATTTCGACTGGATGGAGTGTTTCTTCGCCTTTCTGATGGAGGAACAGCAGAGCCGCAAATGGAGAGCAGAGAAGGAGGAGACTGCCAGTCGAGTGTGGACGGAGGTTCGCTCTGCTGGGCCCGTCCTCATCTCCACACCCGCCAAATTCAAAAGTCGCTTTTATATTAATCCTCACGGCTCTTGTTGTGTTCATCAGTTCATCTTTCTAGACGCTGTCGTTTTGAATTAAAATTAACTTGCTCACTTTTGTAAAATCGATATTTACTATCAATCGATATTGAATTCAAGAGAGGAAAGCGTCGATTACAGTAGCTGCATTTTTCGGGACAAAAGGTAGTAAAAGAAAAGTATTTATAATAATAATCCTGTGAAATTTGGAAACGTGAAGCCTGAAATTCATACTTGGGATTACTTAATTTAGATATCGAAGGATTAATTGAGTGACGATGGCTGGAGGAGAGCGGTACAACATTCACAGCCAGTTGGAGCATCTGCAGTCGAAATACATTGGGACAGGTCACGCAGATACGACGAAACATGAGTGGCTGAGTAACCAGCATCGCGACACGTTTGCCTCTATTCTGGGTCATTCTGATCTCCTCAATTTTGTTGCTGTCTGTGAAAATGAGTCGAAGGCCAGAGTTCGGTTTAATCTGGTGGAGAAAATGCTTCAGCCCTGTGGACCTCCTCCGGAAAAACCTGAAGACTAGTGTTACTGCTTTTTGAAGTGCACCCGGCCCTACCGTTGTGTATATTACATACGAATATGTAGGTCTTTGAGGTGATTGTTAAAGCTCTGAATGTATATTCGTATCTTATGATTTGTTTTATAATAATGGTGAAGATGAGATTTATACTACTGGCGTATATTTGTAGTCCTTTATTATTTTAAGATGAAATATGCGATTGTCATAAAATAAATGCTGATGCAGAGTGAAAACCTGCTCGTTTTTCTGAATGTAATTTTTTGTGGTCGTGTGTCTTCTGTTCTGTGGCAAATGGCTGGTTACTTTATCTTATAACTTTAATTTAATATTAAATAAAAGTTACTTTGCATATATTTCTTATGCAAAATGCATTCACGGCATGTGGAAGAGACATGATTTATAAACAACAAGCCCCAATTAATTATACTTCAGTGGATCGCTACTTTATGTGTGCGTGGAAAAATGGGATATTGACAATCTTCACGTTATAGTATAGCTTTTTTGCTAAAGAATATCTAAAACATCTAAATTATATGCGGTTTGATGTGGTTCATGTAAACGCATACCCCCATATCAAAGTAGTCACTAATGATCTCTCGTACAGTAATCATATACAACAAAAAAAGAAATCAGTACCAACTACGGAAGTCTACATCTCTCTAAACATTCAACATAATTATTAAGTCGACAGTACACAGTTGAGTCATTAGAGAAAGTAGAGAAGCTGAGGGACAAACGCATCTTCACATGAAACACACGAGGGAAATGCTTTAGAAATAATGCATAGGCATTTTTACTAGCCGAAGGGAGAAAGCAAACGAAGTCATGTGCTCATTAGTATTTAGTTTAGCTTGGGGAAGACATGAAAAGTCGGAAGGACTGATGAGGAAAGGGGGAGAAAAATATCAAGGCCACGAACACAGCTAATTTCACTAACAAGACATGATAGAATTTGTTGGAAACATTTCTCCCAATGGTGAAAGGTAGTTGATGATAATATATGTATGTTGGTATGACCGTGGAGAGACGGACAAGTTCTGCTGGGCTATCATCATCTCTCCCTACTGAGAGAGAAAAGTAATTTTTGATGTAGAGACTAAAGCATGACATGATAACTAACGTGTGTACAAGGGTGAGACTACTTTTGCTTGATTTAATAGATGGGAATACAATAATTCCATGCTTTCTCTCCGCACTCAGAAGGGAACTTCGTCTCGTGTTCCCTCCGATTCCCTTTTAAGTCTTATTCACGCACACTGATTGTGAGTATGTTCTGTGAAATGATGGCAAAACTCAAAAGTACTCGCTGCAGTCTGCGTTTGTTAAACTAAAGGAGTATGAATAACTACTGCTAGGTATTATTACTTGCAGTTGCAGTTGATTAAGAGGTGTATACGATAGGTTAGTATATTATTAGTAAATGAGAGATCACGAGGATTCCCAGGCGGGTGTAGGGAAATGTGGTGAAAGAATGTGGTGCATATGTGGAAAGTGGGGTGAAAGCATAAAGGAGCACAAGACAAGATCCCCTGTGAAACTGGGCTACTCGTGCCAATGTAGACGGGTGTGTAATTATCCGAAAACCGGGAGAAACCAGGGGAGGCTGAGCCTCTGACGCAAGAACTGACGTCAACTCATCTTTGCTGACGTAGAAGACCCACTTGTACTTTTCAGGACAATACACGAGCTTTCTCCAATCCTTCGGGTCATTGCCTGCCTTTCTTAGCTGTGTTCGAAATGACACATATTATATCATTACTACACACACTATTCTAAAACACATGAGTTTCGAACTGAAACACTACTATGTGTGCTATGCAGTAGCAGTGTGCAGTGTGTGTGTGCTTTCCCTATTGATTGCCTTCTTAATGGATAGACGAGTATCGTTTGAAGAAATGTTAGCACGCTATTCACACCTTTAATGTCAGACACACACACAGCACACTGTATTTGTTTCCCATGATCCAATTCCTCTCATCGACTATCAAACTCAATGCCCCTCTCATAATGCAAGAAAGTTTGATGTCTTTCCCTATGATTACCTCTTTAATTAATTATCAATCATGCACAAGTTTGGGGAGTTCTGTACCCAACTACATGCGAACCTCCTATATACTTTCTCCGTTCTGATGTGCACTGTAATTCTGCGAGTTATCTTTTGTGGAATGAGTATATATAGCGTGAGTTTGTGTAGTTAATAGAAGTTACCTAATGCCCTTTACATGGGCTTTGTTCCTTTGGGTTGTTCTTTAGTGAAAGCAGGTTGGAATGGCTGAAGTAATCGAATTATTCAGTTGGCTGGGTAGTGGTAATAGCATGTCATGATCTTCATTATGATACGGTGGTGATGATACAACGAGAGTGTTGTTGTGAGTGAGAAACTGTAAGGCTGATGTTGCTGCTTGTGTGTGTATAAGGAGATGGAGAGGTGTTATAAGATAATTGTATGTGGAGAAAGTCACCCCGTGGAGAAAGTGCAGCTGAGGTGGATGCAGTTTGAGGATATGGACGAAGGATATAGGGTAACCCCTCTCAATGCCAGCACCCGCCTTTCTCTTACCATTGGAACTGCCCGGACTCGGTACTCTTTGGGAATCAAACGGAATGCCTACACGAAGAAGATCCCTTTTTTATTCTTAAGATATTCGAAGCGTATTCAGTGAAATCCAGCCCCTTCTTTATCACAGAGAGCCTTCGGTTGCATGGCAAGACTGTCGTATCTTCACCCTTGCCACACTTTCACCGAATCTTGGGAAAGTTTTGCTATCCGGATGACCAGCTTTACCAAAAGGGTTCTTTCTTTGCAGAACTGGAAAGCTGGAAACAGAGGAGGTGGTGGTTGGTATTGGCAATCGAGAGGGGCTTTGTGTTTTGCAGACATTCGCAGAGAGAGGTGTCTATTAGGTAGATAAGGTATTATGTGGATGCGTATCGAACAACGTGCTCTTCCCCTTGTTTGCCTGAATTAGCACATGCAGCTTTGGCTTGATCAGTTTCCCATTCGGATAGGAATTAACCTGGGAAAGTAACATAGGTGGATACACCTTGGAATACCGTATAGTAATACACTACAACGTGGGGAAAGTCCATATGAATCATCGTGCAATCTCCTCATGCAAAATACACATGAATAAGCCCATAAAGCAAAAGGGTACACGAGGATTAGCGATACTCCTTTTATGTGGAATTGAATCTACTCACTCAACCTATTAGAGCGTACATGTTGCATTGTGTATGTTTTATAGATTTATGCCTGGAATCAATTCAGTACTTCTCTATGCAAATTCACGTATGCGACTACCAAGTTTGTATTCGCAATACAAGCCCTTCATTTTCCAAAGGTACTACGAAACCGGAGTGAAATGCTCGACTATATGCGGCACTTGAGTAAACATCTGCTGGAGGACATGTTTAAAATCAGGAAATGTAGGAGCGGCGAATGTGTATGCAAACTCGCCTGCGGTTGCATTAGCTTTCTTGCTGCACACGAGAGTCTTCCCAGAGTAAATTGAAGGAGACGATAGTAAATGAGGATATCACGGGAGAGTGAGTAGGGAGATGTGATGCCAGGATGGAAGACGAGCATTTCATAAAGGAAGCTACATAACTTTGGTTGCAATGTATCATAATCTGGGAGAGGAAATCCCCGTGGATTTCTAAGTTTCTCTACCTGAGCTCAACTTTCACCGAGACTCGCTGGGAATGAAGTGATGAGGAATGAAATAGCGTTAAGTTTTAGAAGAGAAGGAGATATTTACATTTTCGAAAGCCGGGTGATTTGGAGCCTACTCGTTCGGTGTTCCGAAATATTAGGCAGAGTGAGGATTTCGGTGTGTCCGTAACTTCCGAGGATCCCTCTTCCTCGTTTGGTGTCCACGGAGTCATATTTTAGTTCCCGTTTCTATATACGCGTGTGTGGAGGTTTCCAAGTCAAGCAAGCATCATCATACTTACTACCCTTCTCTCTCTCTCTCTCTGCTTAAGTCCGAACCGTGCTTTCTTCAAAAGCCTTAACACTACCCGATGCTACACACGACCCAATGTTTCCAGTTCCCATCGTTCGTTCCCTCTCATCAGAGCACAGGAAAGATCGCAAAATTTCCCCGTGTAGTTTTGCGATCCTTGTAAACGCATTCCTCATACACAACAGATCTCATTTCATGCCAAGAAGTGCAAATGGCAAGTGCACGCCAATACTCCTACTGTTCACAAACTGTTGTAGACATTTTTGAAGCCAAATTCTGTTTCCGTGATCGCTACTCTTCCTTCAACCTAACATTGTACTCGTGCACAAAATAATCTTTTCATACTCCGCCTAATCTGTCTTATTTAACTTGCCGTGATTATCATACTACTACTTAAGTCCACAGCAAATTACATTCAGTCATTATATATCTTCGCACACTAAAAAAGTCTTCTTTCATTTCAACTAAAGTTCAACTGTTTTCCTCCAACACTCGTTGATGCAACACGCACAGATTGTTTCTTAATCATTTCATGCCCGACATCTCAAAGCTGCGTTGTTTTATCAAGAACAGCCGCTAATCCACATTCTCTTATATACTTACAACTAAATCTCTTAAAGTGTATTCACTCTAATTTGAATAAACTACATTTGCATCTGTCCTCACGAGTCTCCTTTAGTACGAAGGAGTTTAATATCGTGTCCTGTCACTGCATCTTGCACTTTGTAAAAAAATACAGTCTACCTTCAAAATTACTACGCAGAAAAACATTTTAAAATCATTAAGTGATCTATCAATTACTGATATTGATAATTGTGAGTGGGATTAAAGTTATTGTGAATCTCGTGAATAAATAATTACCTATTAGTTTATCAACTGTACTATAGCAGTACGTCGATTTAAGGTAAGTTACAATTCTAATGAATCATTTATGGTGTTTGATTTGATTCCACTGTAAATGCGCGATCACTTTAAATGAAACAAACTGATAAGCTAAGTTTAAATCATTTGTATTCATTAAGTATTTTTTATGAATCGCACATCAACCAGTCAGAGTGATGAGTCTGTCTCATCACGATGAGTGTTGGTTTCAGCAAGACATTCCTACTTTTCGTACAGACCTTTGCAATATTTTTTGTTGAAACGTGGCCACCTACAGCTTGGGAGAAATGCCAAGCCGAAAAAATGGAAAGTATTGATGAAACAGAAGGAATTCAGCGTATTAGAATTTCAGGAGATTATTTACATCCAGAATGTTTGGATTCAAACATGAAGGACATCACATTTGGATATGTGTCATATATATTTCATCTTAATCTATCTTTATAGCGATTATCTGTTTGCTGCAACCTACATGTGTGTGCACACTAGTCCACAGTTTACATCTTCGATAGGATTTTATTAATATTTTGGGAAGATTTAATTATAGTGAGGATTTATTGAGTCTGGGAGGGAGTTGAAGCCAGAATTCCGTATATTTTGAAGTGAATTGAGTAAGGCGAGAATTCATATGTGTGTATCGATTCCTTGGGGAGTTTTGTGAGTCGTATGAGGGGATCCGAAAGATTGGATACAAGATGCTCCCACCACACACGACGGAATTGATGGATTGAGGACTCTGTAGGTTATTGGGTTCTGTAGAATGTTTTTATTTTTACATTTTGATTAAAAAGTGTAGAGAAATTAAAACAATAAAGTGTACGTTGGGAGAGTAGAAGCATAAACAAAATATTCATCAAAGGGAGAAGGAAATGCGTGTGTAAAGTTGTGTAGTGCAGTAAGAAAGTATAATCGTCCCATTCTCCATCGATTTCTGCTTCTGGCCGAGGCTCCAACCTTGACAAATGAACAAATGCAAACACTTCCACTCAGACTATCACGCAGTGTCACACTATAATGCCAAATGTTAGCCTCAATAATACTTTCCTCAGACATTGCCAGCTATAAAACACCCAGTTGAGGGGAATTTCACGTTGTCAGATTACTTTTTGGCGTCTTCCTGGCTTCAGTACTACTTTAAACGATGAAATTATTACCGTCTTGTTTTCCATTACGGATAAAAGATTTGTTACTCTTTAAACTCCAATAGCTGGAAATCAAGTGATGAACCACCTTGTCAAAAATATGTCTGAGGTTTTCTTGGCTTCTAAATAAAAGTAAAAACCGCATGAAATCAATCATAAACATTTTATTAGTCACACATTCGTACGGGACAATTGCGTTTTTACACAGTTTTTTATTTTATTTTGCGACTGTGAGAGTTTTCAACGCACTTGTTAGTGGTAAGTAAATAAATCATGAGCAGAAGCTTGCATGTTAGTACGCGAGTTGTTGGAAGCAGTGAGAATGTCCAACTAACAAGGATTGTATATCAACGAAGATTTTGTTGGGCCAGATTTGATTTATGCATCCCAATTCAATTATTCGTGTGAACTTGGCTGAGCCATATAGGTATATCAACCGTTTAGGAAGTGAAGCTATAGAGCAAATCCAGCTAAGACAACATCCTGAATAGATGTAATTTAACACGCTTCAATGCTCAGCATTAGTGGCTACTCATTGTTCTCTGTATGACTGTACAAATACCTAATTGCATTTCAACATCAACATCCTCGCGATTGCAGTGACAGAAGAATTATTTTGTTGGTTTCAGTGACGCTGCTAATGGAACATTAGAAAGAGGAGTGGTTAATTAATTCTTCGAATCTGAATACATCACAACCTCCTGTCCAAAATGTTACGTCAATTATTAACAATTATTATATAAGTGTCTAGACCGCTCACTAAGTTTTGTGACACAAAGTGCAAAGTGTCCAGTGGGACGTACCAGTTGTTCGCGTGACATTTCAAAGGATTGGAATACATCAATCAGCTAATTTCTGACATACCTGTTTCTAACTGGACTACCGCCCAGAAGAATTATCGCATCGAATACGGAAACCTGTTAAATTATCGATTTACCTGAGCGAAGCAATATACACACAGAATAATATAAAACTGTTATGCCGAATAGCTCATTAAATGTTGATGTAGTAATGGGAAAACAAAAGTTCACGAGATATTTTTGTACCTGCACTTAGTGAAAAGCTTCACACGTTACACCAAATTATATTGTTGTAAAAACAGAAGACAAGCCTTTGATGTACAAAACAGAAGATAGAGGCTATGTATCAAAGTTACATTGGAATTCCAATTAGAAGAATAACTAGGAAAGCGAGTGCTGGTGTGGATTGTAAAGTAACGGGGCTAAAAAATGGAACTCTCAAGTTATAAAACCTTTGAAAGTTAAAATCGACCCATCTTTGCAGGGCCTTTAGTAGTAAGTTCAAAGGAATTCCAGAAAGAAGGAAAGTGACTTTCTTTGCACGTAGTCTGTGTCTTCTGGAGCCTTTGGGACTTAAACGAGCAACCTTGACACACTGCCCTTACACAGCTTCCCTCGTCGTCCATTTGGTTGCAAACATACTTCGTTTTCAAGATCTTCGCTCTTGAAAGTCCTCTTTCTCTGCTATAGACCGCGCTGCTTCTACGCAGGAAGATGTTATTATTAAGCTCACATCCACCTGCTGATCTTTTCAAGTCCCAACGTCGTTGTACATGTGAAATTGTATTTTATCTCGATGTGATGCACGCACAAGAGCTCACAGAACTTTCTCCACCTCACCCGATGGAATAAAGTGAAAGTAGTGAAAGTAATATTATAGTAACAAGTTGCGCAATCAAGATATTGTATCCTATAGTGTGTGAAGCTCACCTTACCGGTTGAAATCTAACGCAACATGGGGAATCTCTGCTCTAAAAGGAAAAGTAGTGACAGCATATCTGTTAAGTCTGAGGGGTAAGTTGAACTTCCTTCTTCCACTTTCTCTGTGTATTCTATTGAAATGCATGGAATGTGTTCTGACACACAAGTTCAAAGTCAAAATGGAAACACGATTCTCCAGCAGCGTTTGTGAAAGGCTGCACTCTCTTTATGTGAGGTGTAAAGAGGAGAGGATAATAGCAGTTGGACATTTATTATTATGATAAGGCTGAAGTAAAGAGAAGAAGGCTTAGAATAATTTACGAATTGCAGGTCTACAAAGAAACGCCAGGACTCTCTGGATGGAATGGAAAACCATTCTAATGAGTCAAAACGACCGAGTCAGAATGGAGGTGCAACAAGTCAACCAGGATCTACAGCTCCCGAAGGATCCAGTGAAGGTCAACCTTCATCTGCTGGAGTAGACATCGGAGCAGGAGCCAATGTCAAAGGTCGGGCTATTGCTACGTCTTCTTATTCGGGTAAAGTCGATGGAAAGCTTTATCCTGGTCTACAGACAGCAAACGAGAGACTTGTCGTAGCCCCTCACATTTTGATAAGTCTGAGATTGTGTCTAATCCTTGAAGATTTTTGAGGCTTCTAAAGGATATTGTTGCCTGAAATATAACTTCTATTGTTCAGATTTATGATAAAGTCTATGGTTGCGATTTGCGATATCCATTCAGTATAAATGTCATTTTTTGCTAGTTAGGAAAGATGAACATC
Organism: Isotomurus palustris; assembly: GCA_034696625.1. Taxonomy (NCBI): domain Eukaryota; kingdom Metazoa; phylum Arthropoda; class Collembola; order Entomobryomorpha; family Isotomidae; genus Isotomurus; species Isotomurus palustris. The sequence continues at coordinate 9,616 of JAQGAD010000969.1, forward strand.
AAAGAGCAAAAGTGAAATAAATGACGTAGCTAATTACCACTAGAATCAAGGCTAGACGACTATGACTCTCGACTAATTAGTTCGTATGTGTGGGAGGAACGATGAATGAATGAGTTGTTAATCTTTACAGGGGATTCGGTAGTTTCTCCAACAGCAGTAGACATCCCACTCCCTTTTGAACTGCCAATGGAGATGACGAAACAGACTGATAACGTCAAAAATCTGATGCTGGGGAGAGTTTCGAAGGTCAAGCCGTGCTTGAAAGGGAGAAAAATTACATTGTACATCTGTGCATCTTTCTCTCAAGGTCAGTGTTGCTCCTTAATCCTTTCCAGAGAGTCCTTTTTACCTAATTGGCTTAGAACTCTCCAACTTGGCAATCAAATCACGTAGAGCACAGCTTCTGCCCTTCCCTACTTTTCCAGCTAAAAGTGTGTTATGAATTTCTGCAAAGTCGAAAGCTCCTCTGCTTGGCCCCCTCCCTACATTGGCGATGAACACGCAGAAACTGTAAACTTAATCTAATAAATGCTCCTTGTGAATTTATTCATTCTAAAAACAGACTTTCGTCTGGAGAAAGGCATTTTTCACACGCAAGTTTATCCATCCTTACGCGAGTATTGCTCAAATCGAGGCTATGAGCTTCACGTCACAGATCTCCATTGGAAAGCTGACTTGGAAAGCCAACAAGATCATCAGTTTCCCGAGTTGTGTCTCGAAGAACTAAGACGTACGTGTGCATGAAGCAGGAGTAACCAGTAACCAACCACACATAGCTCGTTGAATAAACTGAAATGAATGTGTATGTCCTATGGTTTCCCATGTAGGTCAGCTAGAAGTTTCCTCTGTAATTCCAGTCCTATTCCTAAGCAATTCCCTTGGAGAGTCTCTTCTTCCCAAGACCGTGGAGCAACAGGACTTTGAAGTTAATTTAAAGCATATAGCGGATTCTGAGAGCCGTGGTCTCCTGGAGAAATGGTATGGGCTGGATACCCATGCAGAACCTCCTTGCTACCGACTGAAGCCTGTTGCAGCTCATTTACCCAAAATTTCAGTAAGTAGGACTCCTCTCAATTCGATTCCCAAGAATTGATCATGAGAAAGAAGGATTGAGGCGGTTCGTATGTAAAAAGACTTATTGAGACTTATGTAATTTCACTAGTCTATTGACGCAAAAGAGCGAAATGAAGCAATAGACGAGTGGCGAGGAATTGTGGAACAAATTATGGGAGTCATGTTGCGAGTCTTTCCCACGGAACTCAGGGATACTTATTTAACTACAGTAATTGAACAAGTAAGAGAGTGGAGGAGAATAATACTTTGGGTTTGTACAAGGTTCAGATGTTGTTACAAGTGAGATGAATATTTTTGAATAGGAGATCCACAATTCTATCTTTATGAGTAGAGAGGTTGGGAAACGATCTGTTTGGTTAAATCGGGTATTCACTCATATTCAAGTAAGTCAAGATCCTTGCGACGAATCGAATTCCACAGAGTATGAAAAGAAACGACGCTTAGAATCGCTTCATAATGAGCTGAAGGTAAGTTACAACATGGAGAACGGTAGAGAACCACGTGGCCTACGGAATTGTTTTTATGACAGAGTCAACTTGTTAACGAGCACATTCTCCGTTTGCTGGTCAAATGGGAGGAAGGTGGGTTGTCGCAGGATCACCCAGACCACCAAGCCTATCTTCAATTACTGTCCACTCAGCTTTCTGGCCAACTTCGGTCTATCATCGATGACATAATCGAAGAAGATACAAACAAGGTCAGAATATAAGCCATAATGAATTCATTCTGTGTCCCAAATTGAGTTAGCAATCAGTTTGATAAACACTACTATCGGTAAACCTAAAGGCCCTAAACTATGTGCCACTACAGCTAGGCAGTTATCCCAGCAAATAATCAAAAGGATTACGAGAATGAACAAGGAAATTGACTATAGACTGTTTAGTGAAAGTCAAGAAGACGAATGTACTTAACCAGCTTAAGTAGGGATTTGTAATAAACCTCTGGGCAAATATATGCTTAATTTATTCTTTTACAGTCCCGATATACATCAATTTTTTCGGTCTTTATAGAAGATCGAATATCCAATGAGTGTTATTTGGTAGGTTGTGTGAACGTTATGTTGAAAGCTTTAGCTCCCGGAGAGAAGGAGAAAGTTAGTTGTAAGCCACCCGTATCTTGAACAAATAGGGAATGAATGAATGGCAGTTGCTTCACGGTTTACCGTAGTAAATGAAAGTAGAGCTGACGAGGACACTTTTGATCACAATGAATCCTTCGTCTGTGTCTAATGTAAATCCTTCTGTTGTTTATTCATGCCTTGGCTTCCCATTGGCATCTTCCTGGGGGGAATCCGCATTTCTATTGAACACTCCACAACTTTGGCGTGTGTTTGACTTGGAAATCTACCTGATTTGAATGCCTTTGAATTGTGAATCGCTTACAACGGCAGGCGGTTTGGAAGTCAAGTTATGGAGTTGACGGCTTATTGTGTTCGGAGCTAATGCAACATAGTATTTTCTGTCAGCAAGCTGCCAAGTGTTCTATTCCTATTGAAAATGTTCTCAATAATATTAAGCAGTAAGTTTGAGATCTCTGAATATTTTTGTGTACGAGTAATGGACGTGTGCGTGGGATGATAAACTGTGTGTCTTTGAGATTTCAAACGAAAGGAAACTAAAAGGATGTCTATCTGTGTTTTTTTGCTTCCTTTCAGGTACATCTCAACCGAAACAAATTATCCTTTAGTAATACACGGACAAAAGGGTTGTGGAAAAACGTGCTTCTTGTCAAGAGCTGTTCAACAATGTCTCAACTGGTTCTCAGATGCTGTAGTGCTTTACAGATTCGTTGGACTTACACCTGAAAGTCGATCTGTTGTTCAACTGTTAAGGGGATTAGTGTCGCAATTAGCTTTCCTGTATACGGGTCGCAATTATTGGATTCCCCATGTAAGCAAATTTTCATTGTGGGCGTTTCGTGGAGAAAAGTATTATAGAAGGTTTCCCGTTTAATGAGGAGTTTCCTTTCTACCTGTAGAATGTTACGTGTTATGCTGAGGAATTGTCCAGATTGATCTCAAAATACGTCAAGACTACGCTTATCATTGTTATCGACGGGTTAGACGAGGTACTGTGAGATAATATTTCTGTAGAAAAGACTCAAAAATGATAAGAGATGAACATTAGCTTATTTTCTGCGTCTAAAACTTGCAGCTGGATTCTGTGGTTGCGGATGAATTGACGTGGCTTTTCACGAATGTGACATCTCGCATGAAGACAATCGTTTCGTGTTCTGATGACAGTAGCGTCTTTCAAATTCTAAAGACCAACGTCAAAGAAGAGGATGCTTTCCTTTCAGTAAGTCATTTTATTTATTTATACTCTCAGACTCTCATGTCAAATGTAGCAAGGTGAGTTGAAGTTACAGCCCAATGAATTTAGTGAATGAGATAATGTTATGCTGCATGGAATCCAATTTATGGAATGTGATATGAATCTCCTTATCTATTCCACAGCTGCCAAGTCCTAACCAACAGTCTGCTGAAGGTCTCCTCCAAGCAACGCTCCTCCAATACTGTCACAGTGCTGACTCGAGTCTTCAAAGTCGGATATCTTCCCGATTAAAGCATTGCACTTTGCCCTTGTACATTAAGGTAATCTAAAATAAATACTATCCCCTATTATTCAAGTCTACACAACTAGAGAAATCAATTAGACCAACTTATATGCGAGTTATACAGTTTTATGAGATGATTCATATTTTTACACGGGAAGAGGTGTGGTGTTTTAGTACGTCATGCAATTTATGAGGAAGTTTTTATTAGAAGACACCGTGGGCACGAATTTATTTTGGTAGCTATTATGGAGTCTCACAATAAAGCCACACCTTTAAATGGCAAAGGGAACTTTTATATTGGGTGGACTTTGAAGCGTTTGGTTGTTAGATAATTCTTTGAAGTTGAAGACAAAGCCAAGGTGAGACTCGTTGTTCTCATTGTTCAGAAGATGGATTAAGAATAAAAAATATACGGCACAATCTATTCTCATTGAGATTGAGAATGAAGTATTTCTGGCTCTTGTATATGAACACTGAACACCTTTCTTTTCGTGACCTTTGGTCTTTTCACTGCAAATTGAGTTTTGTAAGTGAACGCAAATAGTATTCGGGGAAAGCAGGCTCACTAGACGAGAAGCAGAGAGATGGTGGTGATGGGAATAGGAATAGGTGGTAGTCGGTTGTTGCGTTCTGAGCACTCTGATGGAAGAAATGAAAGAGGTGGAAGAGATTTAGAAAATTCACTCCGGAGATCTCGTAGCTCCGAATTTTGAGCCGGAGTCTCATTTTGCTCGTACTCTTTCGATTCCTACCGTGTGGTTTTAGAGAAGATGAGCTTTGATCCGTCGTCCATCCCTCAAGGTTGCTCTTACTTCCTTTGACACTTGGAGTAGGAGTGGTGGTAGTAAATAATATTGATCTCCATGTCCAAGTGCTAAATTTAGGAAAAGTTGTTTTCAATCACAAATGATGAGCTCTTATTTCATGTGTCTCGGATATCTCGGAAGTGGAGTTCGTAGGATTGTAATGCTACTTTATTATAATGATGATTTCTCAGGTTCTTGCTTGGCAAGCATCAATTGACGTTCAAGGAAGTATCGACCTGAGTGCCCTGAGCGACTTGAAGTCTGCCATTGCAAATCTCTTCAACTACGTCGAAGTTTCTTTGGGAAAGGAAAAAGTAATGAGGCGCTCTTATAATAATGTTACTCTCTCAGTTATTAGTTTTAATTCAAAGGGTTTTTTTTCGTGATTACCTACAGAAGCTTATAAATATAAATAAATTAAATGTGTATACATTTTAGGTGAAAGAAGCGATGGCCCTAATCTGTGCCTCTCGCTATGGGCTATCAGACTCGGAGCTATTGGATCTTCTCGCAAATATTCCTGAATTCTGTTCCAACGTCACTCACTGTAAGTTTTCTTAAGTTCTCCAGCGCTTTGCTTAGAGATTTGGAAGAAGTCTCAGAAGTAGGAATTCATCGCATGGCCAAAGGCTATTAATAACTTAATGTATTGAAGAGAGAAAGTTCGCTTTCTCCGAGTAGGAGCTTATGAGCTTATAGAAATGTTATAGCTTTTACCTTAGTGCTTTTAATTTTTGACGTGAAATAAAGTAGATCAATGCAACCTTGACCTTTGCATCAACATAATGTGAACAAGAGGAAATCATATAACCTTGCATAAATGTGAATTTTATTGATGTAGTTCCGGATCAAACTGGATTTTGTGTAGGGATTTGATTGTTAGTATTTGTGTGGATATGTCAGGAGGCTTCTGATGGAATTTGAGTGCACAGGGATAATATCCGGTGTACAAATTTCAGCGATTAATTTCCTATTGGATTAACTTTCAGTGGATTGGGCTCCAGCAAGTCTCTTCATGGCCCAGTTGTGTCAGACATTAGGTCCTTTTCTGGAATGGAGCGTTGCGGGAACCACATTCGTAATGAGATGGAGAGATCGGCTGCTTCTTGACGTAGCTAACGAAAGATACATGAGTAGCAAGGCCACGGAAAGGAAAACTCGACAGAACCTGGTGAACTATTTTCAGGTAAGAGCTCGCAGCAATCCTTCCTCTTTGCTGAATTGCGTACAACTTTCTCCACTTTCTCTCTGGTCTTAATGCTGCACGTAACACTGGAGAAATCTCTCTCTCCCCTTTCTTTCAATCTCTCCACCAGCAAAACTTTTATATGAGCCACAAAGAACTGCTGCTCTCATTATATTTCTCAAACGTGTTCCTGATGCCCCCGTCTGTTTATAAATGAACAGAGTAGTTTCACTTCATACAAGATTGGAGCTACTACAACCTGACTCAATAACTGAGTAAATATGAGGAGACCGTTTCGAGATGCACTTGTCATCATTGCTTACTTAAATGTTTGAATTTTGTCGTGGATGTTACAGGGGACTTTGAAAGACAAGAAGAATGGACGTCATATCAATGTGGCATCAACAGCAGAAATGGGCAACAGGTAAGCTCGCTATAATATTCTTTTGTGTCCTTTTCATCTGAAAGGGTTTCTCTTTCATGTAGTTTGAAATGTGTGAGTTGTTGACACTACTGCCAATTACAATATTGAATAGTTTGTTTTTTGATGAGACTGTTTGGGTAGAAAGAGAAGCCCTAATTTGAATAATGAATTTGTTCAGGCATTGGAGGAGAAAGCTGGAGGAAATTCCATATCAGCGGTTCCACCTTGAGAATTCAATAAAATCAACTCACTTGTGCAATGAGGACTGGCTGCTGAGTAAGCTGAGAGTGTCGTCAGTGTTCAACGTGAGGGAGCGATATTGTTGTAAATTGAATGAAGTAATTGGTTTCGCATAAGCTCATCGTGTCCTCTTGTTGTAATATGGCAGGTAATTGAGGACATTGCATTAGAATCCTCAGGCGACAAAAGTAAATTGGACCCGGATGTGCTACTTCTTCTGCAAACATTAGAGCTTAGTGCAAGTGCTTTGAGCCACGATGGACAACAACTGTACAGCCAAGTTTGGGGTCGACTCATGTCTTTGGCGAAGTCAGACTCGTTCGAAAGCTGTTCATTCATGAAGAGCTTATACGAGAGTTGTAAATCTCCAAAAGTTCCTTCTTTTATTCCTCATTCGATCTCGCTGCTCCACAGTCCTGAGTCCATAAAGGAAACTAACAAAGTTGATTTCCTCGAACTGACAAATGGTGTTGTGTACTTTGATCAAATTACGCGATTGAAGACCGGAAATCAATTCGTCGTGAGCCTCTCCACTGCTAATGAAGAAGTGATTGTTTGGAATGTCTATGAGGAAGCTCCGATCCGAACTCTCCGGGGTGTTCACAATCCCGTTAACTTCAAAATCATTGATGATTCTCGTGTAGTCATTTTGTGTGGAAGAGAACTTATCATCTACAACTTGGATGATGGCGCATTTGTAACCAAGCTGAAAGGCGTGATGAACCAAAAAATGCCGTATTTCGGGTTGCACGATGATAATCACATTGTTGCGCTATCAAGAAACCGAATGTATGTCAATTTGATGAATGTCACGAATGGAGAATGCATCTCTACTTTCAAAGTGGGCGAAGATCGTTTCCTAAACTCTCTTGTGGTTTCTGAAAATGGGAAGATGCTCGTGTGTGGAGATGAAACACAAAAGCCATTTCCTCTTCTTGTTTGGGATCTCAATTCGAAAAAGCTTTTGTACGATCTTCGCATTCCTCATCATGAGTTCCTCACTAACTTATCCGCCATCACGAAGGAAGGTCATTTCGTTTGCTGTGTTTGTCGGGTAAGATGGCCTCTTCCTGTTGTCGTTATGATTGCCGTATCGTGTGGAAATTGGGGCGAATTTAATGCTGATGTTGTGATCCAAAATTCAGGAAGTGGACGATCCTGGTCCGAATTTCATCGTAGTTTACGACCTCCAGAGTGGGACGTTGTTCAAGAAGTGGAAACCAGGATACAGCACACTGGCCATAGCCATTTCCGCTCAGGGTGGGTGCGTTATCAACGCTTTGGAAGACAACCGAATTCTTGTGTGGGATCTTGTCACAGGTATAAAACCCACTCGCGATTTATTTCTATTCTTCTAAAAGTATAGCATTCATTAAAGTCGCACTGTGATTCAATTCAGGTACTTGCAAGTTCTCCCTTTCTAAGCACTCCGCACCAGCTGATAACCTTCGACTGGACTTGACTGGAGCTCGTTGCTTATCCTGGGATTCGGAAGGTAGAGACCGGTCAGTTTGCCTGTGGGATCTTACAAACGGTAAGTCACAAACTCGTTGGTTCATTTTACCTTGATGTGACGGGTTTTGAATTGAGCGTTTATTTTCCAGGAACTCTTTTGTCCTTGTTCACTCCTGACGTGCCCTTTTCTGCTTGTGAAGTTTCCAACGATGGATGTGGACTCATTTCAGGTACAAAACGTGACTACCTCTGTTTGTTCCTTATTTCTTCTATTCTTCTAAACTTGTTGTATTCTTTACGAAGGTGTGAAAGGAGAGAGACGTATCTCCCGAATCGACTATAGAACAAAAGATTCGCCAAAGGAAGAGAAACCTTTGGAAGTATTTGGAAACAATGATAACCTGGGGAAAGTAATTGACCTCCAGACTCCCTAAGTGTAGGTTTCCTTTTTAATCATCTCGCAACGTATCAACCCTGTGAGACATCATGCTGTCTCTGACATTTGACTAATCTCAACATTTCTTCGATTCTTCCAACCCCTACAAACGGAGGCTTTTAAACGTGCGATTCAGACTTCAAAGAAGATTACATAATCGCGCAGCACGTGCTCCCAATTCATCTCTCCCCATGGAATACAATATTTATAATCTAATCACTTTCGAAGAGAGCTTCTTCATTTGTCAGTCAACTGAAACCTCTTGTAAATGTAGGCTCAATTATGATTGCACAATATCCCCGACAAGATTGAATTCGATTGAATTCCTCATAAGTCTATCATCTAAGTAGTCTTGTAAATTTAAATATAATTATTATTAGCAACTTAAGTGGTCACAATGGACGCTCAAAGAGACTTTAACCCAGTAGACTATTTTTAATCGTTGCACTTCGTGTACCCGAGCTTTTCCTGTACTTTCTTCTTTCATTTTTAGATGCTTGACAGCACATTTGGACTTTTATTTTTTATTTTTAATATTTAACTGTCTCTAGACTTGTGGGTCAGAAATAAGGTCACCAGTTACGGACTTCCCTTTTCTTAAGATTCTTTCGCAATTAATGCCGCATCTGTAATCTAATGTTCCTGCTATTCCATAAACGTGCGAGGCCGAGGCTTGTAATTTAATTCAAGAGGGACACTATCCCAGCTGGTTTGGGAAGTTATCATTGTACCCATTTAAAATTAACTGTGTGTCTACTATCAGCTTTGGACGATCCATTTTGATGTCACGGCATACAATTTGTCTGTGTGTTTCGCCAAATGCTTCTGACTTTAACATATGGATCGATTAGTTGTCAGTGATTGGGCAATCGCTTTCATTAAATCAGGCTTCCTTCTACTTTATATACTTCACAATTCAATCACACACACACACTTATGTTATAGGTAACAATCAATTAATGTAATCCGTGCGTTTCTGTGCAACAGCATGTGTTTATTTTCTACTACTTTTGTTTGGCCACAGATAACTTCCGTTTATACTACATCACTTTTAATATTTACGAAACTTTGAATCTCGGATGTGCTTATGTAGGATAGCTTAAGAATATTACATGACATGTCCTTGTGCTTCACATAAGTGTTCCACTTGTACTGCTTCTGTGCTTTATCGAAGAGAAAGAAGAAGCTACCGCAAGACAAGAATAAAATATAAATAAAGGTTTGTCACCGAGAGCTTCAATTAATCATTCTGTACATCTTGATAGCTTAACAACCTCGCGTATACATGTCTTCAATGTGTTCCTTTAATTATCTCGAGTATTCCGAATGTGTAATTGTGTAAATGTAATCAAGTAATTGTATACGTGTGTATGTGTATGAGTACACTCCATGCTGGAATATTCATCGATGATGCTAAACTACATGCGAATTCAATTGTTGTTGGATGTAGAGATGTGTGGTAAATGCCGGGGAAGTATTTTAGGTGTGTGGTATGTTATAATGTTATGTAATTTTAGTTTAATTTAGTAATGTCTGCAAACAAGTTGCTGGTCGATTAAATATTTCAGGCTAACAATACACAAGTAATAATGAAAAACTGTGAATTGAATTCGCAGAAAATGTTTCATGAAGTGTGCAAAATAAACGACTAGTCACACAAAATTGTTTATTGCTTGTCACTTGAACTTGGCATGTATGTTAGAGACACAAGGATCATAACTGGATATAAGGTAGGAATATGAAAGACATGAGTTATGTCGCCATGAAAAAACCTCGGCACCGACCAGCATTGACTCCAGCAAAGAGAGGATTACAAAATGCCACGTTATTGATGGCAGTGACAGCAGTTCCGATTGGATTCATTCGAACTCCAACTAAGGTTGTGTTCCAGATATGAGTGACGTTTATGCCCAGGAGCTCTGGAACTCCGGAGACAAGGTGTGTTACCGTTTCCACTGCGGCTCCTGGAAATGCTGGAATGACTTTGAGAAATGATTCTATAGACCCTAAGAGACCCTGGGGAGGAGGCGTAGTCGTTATTTCTGCTATGTCGTCGGATTGAACTGCTTTTTCAGAATCTGCAGCCTCGAGGGCTGTAATTCCGTTGTCATCCACAGAAACTGGAACCAGGTTGAATCGAAGAGTGTACTTCTCGTCTCCCAAATTATCTTGGTATACAGTTACGTTCAAGTAGAACTGGAAAGTTCCAAATTGTACAATTGTGTTAATGAAGAGGAAACGAAGTATACTTATAGAGATTTTATTTTAGAGTACCAGTTGATTAATTGTATCATTCAGGTCGGGATGCTCCAGATCATTCCTCGCCACTCCAACTGTCGATGCAGCCTAAGTTTCAAAATCACAAAATTGAAACAAAATGAAAATGTCAATAAGAAATCAGATTGACTGGCTCCTTACCACAATATTTAGAAACAATGAGAAGTAAAGAATCTTCATGTTATTTGTTATTTCGTCTTTCGTTAACACCGGAAGTACAGGAAGAGGAACATAAAAGTGTATGGACGAATTAATGAACGCAGTGACCCTTTACTTGCTTAGAATTCCAAATGGAAACTTATTAGAATACAATATGTCGCTGGATTAAGTGAGAATAATTTAGGACCTTGGTTAGAATAATGTGATATTGATAATTGACTTAATTACGGGGGTTTTGTACAGCTGGATAATCTCACTAGTGTGTTTATTATGACAATTAATTCACACACAAATTATCCTCATGAACAACAGTGGATTCCCCATGTATAACTTGATCCTCAATCGATTGCATAAATATGATAGCTAAAATCGTTCAGGTCCCTAAGCATTCCATCTCGTCACAACCTGAAAAATTAACAAAATTGTGATTAATTTAATAATCGAGCTTTGTCAAATCAAAAGTATTGCTTACTTGTAGACATTTCTCTTGCAGATGGGACATGAGTCTCCCGTTTTAAGACACAGTCTCAAACAGTTGAAATGAAAGTAATGCTGACACGGAGTGATTCGAGCACTTTTCATGGGAGTTAGGCAAATGGTGCATACCTAAAAACAGTTAATATTATAATAGATCCGTTAAACCAATAAAATAAACTAATAAAATAAACGGTCTCAGGTGAAAATTAATGACTTGCATCTTCATAATTTGAAATCTCTTGCTGTGTGGCTTCTCTGAAGTCCTTCACACTGTCAAGTTCTTTCTTCAATGTTCTCATTTGCTCTCTCATTGATAAATATGGTCGATACACATTAGTAAACACAGCCAGGAAGACCAACTTTACATTTGAAATGAGAGGAACTAAAACACAAAGGCTTAAATAGATTGTAGACGCTTTCAGAATAATCCCAGCATAGATGGATTCCAGGCCTTGAATCTTTTCCACAGCATTCGGGAGGTACACTAGCAGGTTGGGGATCATCGATTGGATTTTCGGTTCTGTTAACGAGTAGTAGGTAAGCGTGAGAACCAGGTACTTAATTGTGGGCTGCTTCTCTAGACGAAATCCGTGCTCAGCACCAAGAACTATTGATACAGAAATGAACATTAAGAGCCAGAAATCAGGGGGAATGTATGTAGGAATCAGTTAAGTCTCGTACTTAAGAAGAAGCAAACGATTGTGGCAAGGAATGTGACCAATTTGGTCCATTCTAATCCAATATTGATGGAAGTCAGTGCAAGATGCTTCACGTTGCTATTTGGGGCAATGCGAACACTCATGTCCCAGTCTTTCCTTTCGACTATTTCCTACAGCAGTGACATCAATTCAGTCCAGCGAATTATGTAGTGTGAAAGCATTACGTGAAAAGGACTGGTTTACCTTTATGTAAGTAACACAGTATGTAACGATGTGACAGAAGAGCAATCCGTAGATGACACTTGTAACCCTTTCTTCTTCTTCCAATAAATACCTCGAACACAATGTCACGAAAACCAACTGAAAATAAGAAAAACAACAAATTGCGATTTCATTCTTTTCATCTTTCGAGCATGTCATGGAATTCCTTTGTTACCTGATTCATCAAAATGGAAAGATTGTTCGTGTACTTTCCATCCTTTGACTTTGTACGCTTATTCCATCGTTCATATTGAATCAGTGGCTGAATAACGCGAGGAGGGTCGTTTGTGGACATTCCTTCAACAGACTTGCAACAGATGAGAAATCGTTTTGACAAGAATTTCCTTTCAAACTGAATAAAAACTCCAACTCACTAGTCACCAGATGTGTTACGTGTGTATTGTAGTCTTAATAAGCCTGAGCATCATAACTGGTCACAACCGAGTCGGGGATCCGATATCCCCGAATGCTATTTTTAGATTAGAGATGATGACTTGCTCATGTATGTGTGAAATGGAAAATGCAATGCATCGTTATTTCAGTTATTGATATCGACACAGAAACAATAAATGGAGCATCTCGATCAATTCGAAGACTTCTGTCACCCGCTGCTTAATCCTCATGTAAGAATTTCAATATTAGTGAGACGTACAAAATCGCCCTAATCTACTAGACTTTTATTTCATTTGTTTAGATAACAGAGAAGGTTTTCCTACGGTGCAGTCACTTGTCTGACCTCCTCAAATGTCGCCTAGTGTGTCGATCATGGAACGAAGAAGTTCTCCGAATACTTCAGAAACGGCAAATATCAGCGATAATCAAGGGACCAAAGAAAATATTAGAATTCATTAGCTGTGTGGATTTTTCAGAAGCGAATCCTCTGCCGTACTCACATTTTTCTGTGGAACTATTTCAACACGACCCTGAAAATTTAATTGGAACTCTATTAGAAAGACTTGAGAGTCCTGCGAAACACTTGAAGTTGGAATATGATCCGTTGTCTCGAATCGAATTACCTTCATTGGAAGACGAGGAGGCTGAAGTTGGTCCCGTTTCAGTTGAAACCAATTCACCTGCGACACCAACAAATGAAAAAATAATCTTGCCTAACACAGAATCACTTCATCTATTTTCTACGAATATATTTCCACCGGACTCTGAAGACGGACTTCACCAAATGCCCCAGCTTTTCAGTAGACTAGAACTCCCAAAACTGAAGAGCTTAAGCGTTCAGCACATGTATGACACTGCGTGCTCGGAAGCAGCAGTGAATCTCATCACGAGTAGCCAGAAACCCTTAAAGTGTCTCAAGTTTCCTTGCACCGAATTCCCAAAAGTAGTTCCTCACGTTAATTTCAACCACCTACGGGAATTGGATATATGCGACTTATTCCACGGATCTTTTTGCAACAATAATACGCTGCTGTGTATTATGAACAATTGCCAACGTCTGGAGAGGCTGTCTTTGGAATTAGGTTTTCGAGTCACATTGGACTGTGTGTACAAATTGTTCCAAACACTTTCATCTACTTTAAAATATTTAAAGGTGATAATCCAAGATAGAAATCTGTTGTCTCGAACGATTCAACGGGTGAATTTTAACTTTCCTCTGATGCCACTGATGGAGCAGTTGTTCATTAGATTCACAAATCCTGGACTAGTTTACTACATTGATCAAATGCCTCGTCTAACTTTATTGGAACTGGAGACGCCCTGGACTAGAAGAATCAGAGGAAATATATTTCCTGGAGCTGAGTCAGTCTACAGTAATTTAAGAGTTTTAAATCTTTCTGAGAAGTTAACAGTTGAGGATATTCAGAACGTGTGCAAATATTTTCCTAACATCAAAGCGTTGTGTGCTTCTTTCGAAAGTAACGCTGCGATTCAAGAATTGTTTCGAACTATGACAAGACTAGAGAGTTTGATAATTGATCGGAATTCGTCCACCGACGACGCTACAATTTGTGGGCTTCCTGAGACAGTTCTGGAGGATGCAGCTAAAGAGTTTCTCCTCGAAAAGGCAGAAAGTTCTACGGAGCGCCTTGTAGCAGATGCAAGTGGGTCGTGTTGCATAGGAAATCTCAAAAGTAAGGATTAATAATTTAGTTCGAAATGCTTCCATATGATTGATTATTGATTATAGTATTGTTCACATTATTCGTCATTTGTTCTAGTGCTGAAGGAGCTGAAATTGGTGCAAGCGGGTTTTACATGGAAGTCAATTATTTTTGGATTGGCTGTGAGTGACTTGCGTCACTTGAGATCTCTTGCAATCCAGGTACAGTTTGGATTCTTATTTATTCAGTGAGTAAATATTCTGTATAATGGATAACCACTGGATTTTTATTGCAGACTACAACGCTTAAGACCTCCGAATTCAGACCATTAACAGACGACTGGAGAATCATCGCAAACATTCAAAAGAATTTCCCTACGCTTAAAAAGTTGACGTTGTGGATAAGACGAAACGTGGAAAGGCTGCAGCAAGTGGAGTTGGACTTTATAAGTGAAAGCTACAAAGATTTGGAGGTGGAGGTGACACTGCAAACAGCGTGCAGCTATTCATCTTAACTTTATTCATTAAAATCATGTGAAATAAGCTAATTTATATAATAACAATTTAGTTTCATAGGATCCTCGTTCTTTCGCCATTTTAAATAACATTGCCATCTTTTCCATAAGACTATACAGCTAACAAAAATATTCTTCACTGTGAGTTGGAAATAAAATATTACCAGTTTTACTCGAAATTGTTGCTCAATAAAGAAGAATTCCTGTGAACCTTGATCTCAATATCGTCGTTACTGAAGAGCCTCATTTTGCACACTACTACGCAAACAATAAATGTACGTGCTATGTTACAGTGTGTTTTTCAAGAACCATACTTCAATCAAGTCACTCACCGGACAATGTCTGTAAATCTGTAATAATCCTACAAAGTGAAATGGCACGGCTTGGATTTCAGAATAGAATCTACCAGCATTATATGCACTGCAATAAAACACAAGTCTGCATCATATTTTAAGATGGTGGTTCGGGATAAGCAAACCAAACAAACCCGAAGTCGATTTACAAACCACGTCTAACATAATTCCTAAAGGAGATTCATCCGTGACTTCCCAAGAAGCCAAGTAATTAATTTACAAAGCAGAGAATTGATGTCCGAGTGACTTTGATCATGTCACGATGTCACTTTGTGACAAATTGAGTTAGGTAAAGCTGAGCTTTATTCCCATGACCTCAATGTTTCTAGACGTTTTTGAAATTGGGAATTTGTTAGAAATGTGTCAGTCAGAGTCAGTCTCCAATATGATAAATTGATAATGTATGTCCCAGAAGTGGCCAGAAGAGAACCAGGTAAAAAATAAATTTAGATTTGAATCTTCATATTACATTTAATGTGCTTAAATACTGCCGAGTTTTACCCAGCCTTATCTTTCCCTGTATGAATGAGATGAATGAGGCATTTATGTGTTGCGTAACAATTGTGTAAAGTAGCGTGGGAGGTGAGGTGAGAATCCAGAGCAGAGTACACAGAGATAAAATGAAATCTTTATAAAACTACTGAAAAACAGGACGGGCGTTGATTGAGATGTACAATATGTCAAGTCCTCGATAGTATAGTGGTAAGTATCCCCGCCTGTCACGCGGGAGACCAGGGTTCGATTCCCTGTCGGGGAG